>LPNX010862369.1:142217-177310 GCA_001517045.1 Pseudotsuga menziesii
TGCCAACAACTGAGATGGATCTACTTCTCCACTGGGGCATTGCAGTTGCTTGCCAGCAGAAGACAAATAATCAGAGTAGACTGTGAGAAGGAATGAGGCACTCGTCACAAAATGCATGTTGTTCCATTTCTACCAATACAATATCCCACGTGAACAGCCAATGATGCACTCATTTAGTCCACTTTGTGGCTTGCTATCAAGATAAAATGATGTATGTATTTTGGAAGGCAGATTGATGAAACCAAACCTGGTGTTCGCTGTACACTGTGCCCATTCTTCTGAAGGCACGCACACATGAAATATTCATCTTTTTCTTGATATAGTTACATTACTTCTTTGTTTTTCCCACCCCTGCTTTGCATGAAGAATTGATCATAAACCAGATACAATGTCAATTGTTCAATCAATTTCTGTCCAAACTAAATGAGTTGATTGGAATCCCAATCTGGCCATTGGTATTGAGGCCTGCATTGTAAGTTGATGGAAAATACCACTTATAACTAGGTAAAGTTCACTGGACATATTGAGATTTCAAACCATGATCGATTGTTGCAAAGCCAACTGCTACGGCCCATCTCTGAAATTACTACTCCTAATCGGTGACCGCGCGCGAATGTTCCACCATCATTAACCTCAGGGCCTACTTTCAAATAAAATCCACGGGCTAAGTCTGGTAAGGGAAAGTAAGCTGTGGTTAAAACTAAGACAGTTGGTACACTTGTACTTTTGGGTCAGGTATGCCCACTCTGGAATCCTTAGAACTGCACTAGGAACTACTACCATAACTTATTAGATCGAATGGGGTCAGTATACCATTGCTATTAATCTTTAGTAGGAAGAATGAATTAATTGAATTTATACCTTTTCACTTCTGACTTTAGACATCCTTTGTAGGCATAGGGTCCAAAAATTGGACTGGTCATCTCTTTATCAGCCCTATTTTTCCCTTTCTTTCCAGACTGAAAAAAGGAGTATCTGACTGAATAGTTTTCCCAGTGATGCTTGCACGGTAATTTTTATGCCGTAAGGCATTTTTCCCTAGAGTTCTTTGATAAACCACTATTCATTTCGTCGTCTATTCAGCCAACCGCACTTCTCTGTGTGTCTTCTCCTTGATCCGCTGGTTTATTAGTTGTGCTGATTTTGAATGCTGAATACTGTTCAGGACTTTATTTTTATCATTCGTTTAGATATATTCTACTTATTGCTGAACAACACTAAGAATTCTACTCAAATATTCAACTGTATCGAGTTATAATATCTTCAACATAGTAATACAATTGGAGTATGTGATAAATGAACCTGACATAATCAACTTCAACTTTTTAAAATTGTTTGTTTTCCAGAATTTCTCTCAAAATTAGCTCATACCAAGGCAACTGTTAGATGACTTCAGCTAAATTCTAATCTACAAGTACTGGTATCTCTTACAAACCAAATAATAGGGTAGTGTCTCAAAACTACAAGATGGGTTTGTTTTTACATGGAATCACTTTCATAATTCCCAATATTGTTGATTCTCAGAAAATAGCTTTTGCAACAATTATCCCCAGCTACTTACCCAAGGGAGGCTTTTACATAGAACCACTCTTTCAAAATTCTCAATGTAGTTGTTTCTCAGAAAACAGCTTTTGCCACATTTACCTCAGCTGTTTACCCAATCCCTTATAGCTAGAAGGGATTGATAAAAGAAAGAATTAAAATCCAGAATATACTTGGTTCTTAAGGTGGAATTTACAATTTAACAGTAAAAATCCAGAATATTCTAGAGATTACAGGCAGCTAAGAAATGGAAAATATAGCATTCTGCAATCAAGAAACAATTGTATTTAAGGAAACCAAAATGGATAAAGGATTAAAATTTGTTTGAAAGAAAGGGGTGAGAAGCAATTTTCTGACATGAATCCCGACATTTGCTATGAGAAGAAACTGTATCAATGTCACTTTGGTTGCTAGGCATTAAAATTGAGAAATGTTCATTATGAAAAACTAAACTTAAAAATCACTGGTGGTATAAAAAATAAAACAAAGAGAGCAAAGATGTTAGAGTTGCTTACCTTTATCCAATTTGTAAGCAGATGAATGTCTATGTTCAATGCATGGAATACATCTTTTAGATTTAGTGAACCTTCTATAATGCACATAACTATATGCACGTAGACACCAGACCAATGGAGTGCCCCTGTATTCTCTAGGTGCATAGTTATTTAAAGGAACGAGGGAAATTGCATATGTAGTAAGCTTTTGTAGATTTTCTTAATAGGAATAAAATAAAATAACAAGCTACAGAAAAAAAAATAAAAATGAAAAAGGTGAAAGTATTTCATGGAGTTTTTGTAAATTCCTTATGTCAACCAGCATTTTGACACATGCCGAAATTTTTTTATCTGTAAATTCTTGTAACAAAAGTTGTGAATAGTCTTTATAGATTGCCTGAGGGAACCGGAATTTTACACACGAGGAGGAAGCCTTTTTTTATTTCAGGCCTTTAGAATCCATTGAGTGCAGAGTGCACTCTGCAAGTCATTTTCCCTTTTTAATTAATGGATTCTAAAGTCATTCTAGTCCAAAGACCTTACAATTATGTTATCACTTTCATATGAATCAAATCAATGTCCATAGAGTTCTGCCATGTTGAGGATAAATGCTAAATGAGTAAGGCAAGTTGCCTATCCAAGAGGGTGCAAGAATAAGTTTTAAGTAGAAATTTTGCAAAAAATTGATGTTTGGCATAGTTTTATAAGTTAAAGTTTCAACGATAGTTTTCCATGCCCTAGAGGTTTTGAGGGTCTCTCTCTAAAACTTTCAAAAATCCTAAAACAATCTAAAAGAAAAACTAAAACTATGTCCCCTTTGGATTTTCCACTTCACCAAACTCCAGTAAAAATGAAATTTTCTAAATTGTTTTGGATAAAGCATTAAGTCATAAGTAATGAAATCAAATAGGAGAGATGGATGATTCCACATGCAAAGTAAAGAATAAGTTGAAATATAGACAACTGTACTAAAACTTATAATTGAACATATTTTAGAATTTTTACTTGCGTCTTCAATGAAATCAAATCACAGACTTGAATGGAATGCCGTTAGGCATTTTTCTCTGAAGTTTTGTTCTAAACAACTATATATGTCATCATCCCTCCTTCCAGTGCTACTTTTACGCGTGTCTCCTCTTGCACTGGGCATTTTCCATAGGTTTCCTCTATTGTTAACTAGGACAAAGCAAGGCACCAACCAGAAACCTTAATCAATTAAGAACTCGGGGACGGGGGTTAAGTGGCAAGTCCAACCATCAATGCTGTCACTTGCGGAGGAGCCCGGACTGGGTCCTAACCTTTACCTCCAAAAGATCCGGAAGGCCGGACTATCAACACCGAAGTTTTATACTACTCAGCAAGAGTCAATTTGAAGACACGTGGAGGACCATCGTATCACAAAGAAGACACGCGGAGAACCAGCGGATCACGAAGAAGATACGCAGAGAAGCACGGTTGGCTGAATAGACGATGAAATGAACATTGGTTTCCAAACAATTTTCTTCCTTCTACAGTCCGGTGATTTTTGGAGAGCTGTGACTCTTGTCCGGTGATTCTGGATTGCCATGAGGTGATTTCTTGAGAGCCCCTCATGTGAAAGAGCCCGTCTTGTAGAAAGATCCCGCTTGGCGATTCCTGTAGAGGTCTGAGCAATAGCTGTAGCAAGTGCCTTGGTTTTTGGCTTAACGCCCGATGTTCTGAGAAGCCCTTTGACTCTTGCTGGACGGTGGATAGTGGTAAATGGAATATGTTGAACCTTTCATTTAATCTTTGTTACCTAGTATGTTGGATCCTTTTATTTATAGTTGGTTTTGGTTATTCCTACATACAAAGTAAACATTACTAAGTGACCCTACCAACTCCTCTTAACCTCTATTCTATATTCCTATCCTTATCCCATTGCTATCAGCTCTTATTTATTCTTCATCCATTGCATCATCGCTTCTCCCTCGTTACCTATCCACTACAATGAATAAGAATTCCATTATCCTCTCCCACTCTTTTCAGCACATAAAGGTTGTATATAATGTACATATATTGTGATAGGAATTTGATGTAAACTTACAAGGTCATTTGGCTAAATAATTGAAACATTTTGTATATATTTTTACTATACATTTTGTATATATTGTTAACGATAGTGCTATTAAACTTTTAGAAGAATATGATCAACTCAAGTGGTCCAATAATAGTGGAGCAAGGGTATACACTATCAAGTTGGGTTATGTTGCAAGCATTGAAGAATGCCTTCTTTCATATAGAGTCTATTTGGGGAGAGCGGTCTAGAAATCAACATTTCCTTTAAAAATAAATATTGTTTTATGGTTATAAATAGCCAAGAAGCTCTTAACCTAGGATAATAGACATAAAAGAAACTAGACATGCTAAGAGATGCATACTTTGCAAGCACGATTTAGATATTGTAGATCACTTGTTCATGGCCTTTTAATTTGAGTTATCTGTTTGGAAGGAGGTAGCTCTTGTCTAAGTAGGATGAGATAAGAGTAACTTGGTGAACAGTCTCTTCGCACAGAAGGGCTCAAAATTTATGCAAAAAACTTACATATTTGACATAAAACACTTTCTTGTGCATTCTGAAGGTGCTCTTAGAGAGGAATGTAACGAAAAAATGTGGCACTTCTTTGCAAAGAAGAGCCTTCTCTTCAGTAGACATATTTGAAAGTTTGTTGAAGGGTAGATTTGGTATGAAGTTATGATGCAAATCTGAAGTAGTTATTGAGGATTGTTTTGGCACATTTCAGAAAGAAAATAACTTTGCTTATGCATGCAATAAATAAAATTATTCCCATGAAGCAATGAATATATGAAAACCTGAAATGTTTAAGTGTACAAAATTATCTTAATTAAAGGGCCATGTAGAGACCTTGCAGTTTATAAGCTTGGATGTGGGAGAAGTACTAATAATAGAGCATAACTTTTAGCACTCTTGGCATCATTATGGGTCACCAAATATATTGGACTGCCTTACCTATAAATCTTTGGCGACTCCTCGGTGATTATAAATTCGAAAAAGTAGGAATCCACCCTTCACATGGTGAACCTTGAGGCTTGGTGCTACGTCAACACCAGATTACTCATATCCTCATTCGCCTAGGTGGATTTTAGTCATGTCAATAGGGAGCATAACAAGAGGGCAGACATCTTCTCCATGGAGGGTTTGTGTATGGATTTGGGTCACCTGTTACTTACTGAATCTTATGATGATGAGTTTATTGGGGAAGTCTCAATCCAAATTTCTTAGCATTTGCTCATTCTATTTCAGATATTTATCTCATGGATTTTTTTGATATATTTCTGGTTATGCTGAGCAACAGTTACAGGAATTTTGAGAGTCGCTTGCTTACTTTGGATAAGGTTTCTGGGCTCTTGTTATGTTCTTTATGCACATTTCTCTGCCTTATGTATATACTGCTCACTTATGAGAAGACCTTTTCATGTATTGATACCTAGGCGATGATAGTATTTTTTCATATCTTGGGCATAGTTATATTTCTGATTTGAACTGCACTATAATGTGTTATTTACTGTTCTGTCTGACCCATTGGGGTATGGATAGTTGTTTGAAAAGGGTATACACTATCAAGTTGGGTTATGCTGCAAGCATTGAAGAATTCCTTCTTTCATATAAATTCTATTTGGGGAGAGCAGTCTAGAAATCAACATTTCCTTTAAAAATAAAGATTATTTTATGGTTATAAATAGCCAACAAGCTCTTAACCTAGGATAATAGACGCACCAACACCAGATTAGAGCTTCTGGCTCTTTGGGCACTGCTTTCAGTTGCCATTCATTTGGTGATCCCTCTCTTATCTGTATTTGGGGATTCATAGGTTATCATCTCTTGGGTGAACATAACTGCTTCATTGAACACCCCACTTCTAAGTCATTGGTGTGATGACATTCTTTCTCTACTGCATCATGTCCCTTTAGTGACCATCAATCATATCTATCGTGAGCATAACTAGCAGGTTGACAGTCTCTCCAAACATGCTCTTTCATTGGCCCCGGGGCATGGGGAATTTTTTGAATCTTTAGATGGTATGATCATTGATCATGGGATATTTCAGTTATTTTGGCTTGTGCCGGGATTTGCCCTTTCACTCTCTTTATGAGGCATAAGAATTCAGTTTGAATGAATGGTTCTTTTGCTGACATGGATGTGCCTATCAGCCTTCTTGTTATGCTCTTGATTCATATGTTTTTTGGTCTCTCATGAATTATTTCAGATAGATTTTCTGCCCTGTTACTACAGGAATGATGAGAAAAGTCTGCCCTTAGCAGACTTTATGCTTTTCTATCCCCATTTTGGTTGGATGACTGGAATTCTCTGACTTTATAGCTATCAGAGAGATCCCCAAATGTATCTGCATTTGCGGAATTCTTGTGCATTCTCAAGGTGATCTTAGAGAGGAATGTAACGAAAAAATGTAGCACTTCTTTGCAAAGAAGAGCCTTCTCTTCAATAGACATATTTGAAAGCTTGTTGAAGGGTAAATTTGGTATGAAGTTATGATGCAAATCTGAAGTAGTTATTGAGGATTGTTTTGGCACATTTCACAAAGAAAATAACTTTGCTTATGCATGGAATTAAAAATTTTTATGGCTATTTTATGGAATTAAATAACTTTTATTATTTTATGGTTATAAATAGCCAACAAGCTCTTAACCTAGGATAATAGATGCACCAACACCAGATTAGAGCTTCTGGCTCTTTGGGCGCTGCTTTCGGTTGCCATTCATTTGGGGATCCCTCTCTTATCTGTATTTGGGGATTCATAGGTTATCATCTCTTGGGTGAATAGAACTGCTTCATTGAACACCCCACTTCTAAGTCATTGGTGTGATGACATTCTTTCTCTGCTGCATCATGTCCCTTTAGTGACCATCAATCATATCTATCGCGAGCATAACTAGCAGGATGACAGTCTCTCCAAACAGGCTCTTTTGTTGGCCTCGGGGCATGGGGAATTTTCTGAATCTTTAGATGGTATGATCATTGATCATGGGATATTTCAGTTATTTTGACTTGTGCTGGGCTTTTCCCTTTCACTCTCTTTATGAGGCACAAGCATTCAGTTTGAATGAATGGTTCTTTTGCTGACATGGATGTGCCTATCAGCCTTCTTGTTATGCTCCTGATTCATATGTTTTTTGGTCTCTCACGAATTATTTCAGATAGATTTTTTGACCTGTTACTACAGGAATGATGAGAAAAGTCTGCCCTTAGCAAAATTTATGCTTTTCTGTCCCCATTTTGGTTGGATGATTGAAATTCTTTGACTTTACAGCTATCAGAGAGATCCCCAAATGTATTTGCATTTGCAGAATTCTTGTGCATTCTCAAGGTGCTCTTAGAGAGGAATGTAACGAAAAAATGTGGCACTTCTTTGCAAAGAAGAGCCTTCTCTTCAATAGACATATTTGAAAGTTTGTTGAAGGGTAAATTTGGTATGAAGTTATGATGCAAATCTGAAGTAGTTATTGAGGATTGTTTTGGCACATTTCATAAATAAAATAACTTTGCTTATGCATGGAATTAAAAAAATTTATGGTTATTTTATGGAATTAAATAAATTTTATTATTTTATGGTTATAAATAGCCAACAAGCTCTTAACCTAGGATAATAGATGCACCAACACCAGATTAGAGCTTCTGGCTCTTTGGGCACTACTTTCGGTTGCCATTCATTTGGGGATCCCTCTCTTATCTGTATTTGGGGATTCACAAGTTATCATCTCTTGGGTGAATAGAACTGCTTCATTGAACACCCCACTTATGAGTCATTGGTGTGATGACATTCTTGCTCTGCTACATCATGTCCCTTTAGTGACCATCAATCATATCTATCGCGAGCATAACTAGCAGGCTGACAGTCTCTCCAAACAGGCTCTTTCATTGGCCCCGGGGCATGGGGAATTTTTTGAATCTTTAGATGGTATGATCATTGATCATGGGATATTTCAGTTATTTTGGATTGTGCCAGGCTTTGCCCTTTCACTCTCTTTATGAGGCACAAGCATTCAGTTTGAATGAATGGTTCTTTTGCTGACATGGATGTGCCTATCAGCCTTCTTGTTATGCTCCTGATTCATATGTTTTTTGGTCTCTCATGAATTATTTCAGATAGATTTTCTGACCTGTTACTATAGGAATGATGAGAAAAGTCTGCCCTTAGCAGACTTTATGCTTTTCTGTCCCCATTTTGGTTGGATGACTGGAATTCTCTGACTTTACAGCTATCAGAGAGATCCACAAATGTATCTACATTTGTGGAATTCTTGTGCATTATCAAGGTGCTCTTAGAGAGGAATGTAACGAAAAAATGTGGCACTTCTTTGCAAAGAAGAGCCTTCTCTTCAATAGACATATTTGAAAGTTTGTTGAAGGGTAAATTTGGTATGAAGTTATGATGCAAATCTGAAGTAGTTATTGAGGATTGTTTTGGCACATTTCACAAAGAAAATAACTTTGCTTATGCATGGAATTAAATTTTTTTTCCCATGAAGCAATGAATATATGAAAACCTGAAATGTTTAAGTGTACAAAATTATCTTAATTAAAGGGCCATGTAGAGACCTTGCAGTTTTTAAGCTTGGATGTGGGAGCAGTACTAATACTAAAGAAGGACTTTTAGCACTCTGGGCATCATTACAGGTCGCAAAATATATTGGGCTGCCTTACCTACATATCTTTGGTGACTCCTCGGTGATTATAAATTGGGAAAAGCGGGAATCCACCCTCCACGTGGTGGACCTTGAGGCTTGGTGCTACAACACCAGATTACTCATACCCTCATTCACCTGGGTGGATTTTAGTCATGTCTATAGGGAACATAACAAGAGGGCAGACATCTTCTCCATGGAGGGTTTGTGTATGGCTCTTGGTCACCTTTTACTTACTGAATCTTTTACTTTCAGATATTTATCTCATGGAATTTTTTGAGATATTTCTCGTTATGCTGAGCAACAGTTATAGGAATTTTGAGATTCGCTTGCCTACTTTGGATAAGGTGTCTGGGCTCTTGTTATGTTCTTTGTGCACATTTCTCTAACTTATATATATACTGCTCACTTATGAGAGGACCTTTTCATGTATTGATATCCAGGTGCTGATAGTATTTTTTCACATCTTGGGCATATTTATATTTCTGATTTGAACTGCATTGTAATGTAGTATTTACTGTTCTGTCTGACCCATTGGGGTATGGATGTTTGTTTGATGATGTACAAGGTTACCTTTGTTTCATTAGAATATCAAGCAACTATTTTCCCCGATTGCAAAAAAAATGTGGAACCTCAACTGAACTTAGGACCAAGAATATTAACTTATGTTTTAGATAGTCTAACGTCAGGAAGACAATGTGATATTACCTTTTTCCTTCATTTTATCTTAGTTTAGGGTTGCGAAGAGAGAAATCTCTTTATCTTTACTGAATGTAGTATTCTCATCACTCTACCACAATGACAAGGAAATAAGTCTAGAATCCACTTAAAGTCTTAAAAGTGATTTACAAGTAGTAGATCAATGAACAGATTTTAGTATTATGCCAATTTAGTATTATGATTATTGTCTTATATTACAAGTATTAGATCAAGAAGGATATCAAGAGTAGTTTGATATATTTGAACTAATTATATAATTTTGATTCAATTTTTTGAATAACACATGATAGTCAATCTTTTGAATAACACATAATTATACAGTGATGACACACAAGAAAAAAAATACCTACATTGAGAGAGAGAAGATAGTCAAGCCCTTTGTTGACTTGTGCATCACATCGTTAGTTTGAATCTCCTCCCTATACAGTGATGGAAAAAAATGCAAAGCTAGATATGGAAGATTAGAGGACAAATAGAGTGTGTTGCATCAGAAAAGTAGAATGAGGGGTGTATTGAAGCGACGAGAATGGGACTCAATAAAAAAAATAATGAGGGTCGTAATGGCATAGTGGGTTGACTAGAAGGGATATGTCGAGAAGGGTCGAAGTATCCAATAAAATCCTTGCTGGATTGTACCTATAATACACTTTAAGCATTTACAACCTAACTTTGCATAGTTCCATTGCATGCTTTTCTTCTCACATTATATTAAAAAAAAATAAAAAACTACCGTCTTTCTGTCACTGTTGTACATTCTACTCTTCTGCCTGCTACAGTTTCATTGTACATATGGCATGGTTGTATGTCACTCGTACAATAGTATATATATACACAAAAAAATTGTCATATACTTACACGTTTGTTTCCTCTTACTCTCAGTGTTTTCCCCGCACAATGGAGGCACCCTTGACAGAAAACGCGATGTCTTCTTTGCTGTCTAGTTCTGTACATCTTCAACCACTTTTGCAGGTTTTTTTGCTCCATCCATTTGGACCAACAAATGCAACTACTCCATGTTTTCGAATTACTATCTTTGAGGGTAACAACACACACCAGACTTTGCTCCCAACTACCTTCAAATCCCTCATATCAAATGGAGAAATCCAAGAAGGCTCTGTCATCAAGCTCGCCAAGTGCACCTGCACCGTCGTCCATAATAACATGTATTGTTTTCTGCCCATTATTTTAAGCCCTCTCTTATGTAGCTTAGCCCATACATTTTTACCTACCACCGACATCATCAATTTTATAACACCTTTACTAATTCTTGCCTTTTCTTCTCCTATAGGACTATTACAATACTCGATCTTGAACTGGTCCACCGCAAGCTTGCCCTTGTTGGGAGACCTGTTCCTCTTTTACTACCGACTAGCTTTGGCATTCCAATTGGTTCATCAACTAGCCAATCCAGCCGCCTCATAGAAGAAAGCGATGTTCACTCATCCCAAGCATCAGATACACCAATATCCATGCCAACTACTGTAATTCCATTCAAAGCACTCAATCCCAACTATAAAAGATGGTCCATCCAAGGTTGCGTGCTTGCCAAGGCACCCATCCATGAATACACCAACCAACATGGCCCAGGGAAACTATTTGGCTTTGACCTTATTGATTGTTCTGGAGAAGAGATCCATGTCTCTGCCTTTAACAACTTTGTTTACACCTTCTATTTCCTTGTTGAAATCGGGATAGTGTACACTATCTCGAATGGAACAATCAAAACAAGCAACCCTTCATATAACCATTTGAACAACCATCTTGAGATTGTCCTTTCATCTACGTCGACCATCCACCCTTGCCTCGATGCATTTCCATCCATTCCTTTACATTCCTTCCACTTTAAAACAATCAACGACCTCCAAAGTTTACCTTCAAATTCCATGGTTGACCTGATTGGCCTTGTTAGCTCTGTCTCTCCTGCATCTACAATTCGAAAAAAAGATGGTTCTGAAACAAGTAGGAGAACCGTTTTCCTCAGAGACACATCCTGTTTTAGCATTGATGTCACACTTTGGGGTCATCATTGCCACATTGAGGGCTCACATGTCGCTTCACTATACTCCTCCGACCCACCACATGTCCTTGCAATAAAGGGTGGTCGTCTTACAGATTACAATGGTAAAACAATTGGAAGTGTTCCCAGTAGTACCATCCTTATCAATCCAGATATTGAGGCAACCCATCACCTTCAAAAATGGTACACTGATCATGGATTTCGCATTGTGTCGCCATCCTTGAGCCGCAAATACATAGGCTCTATGTCTCGAACACACCCATCTAAAACAATCTTCGACTTGCAAAGCATGCAACCCTTTGATAAGAACCTGTGACTCTTTATGCGCGCTTCCATTGTTGACATTAACATGGATGACTTCCACTTCCTTGCATGCCATCTCTTTGTTGATGGCATTCAATGCATGAATAAAGTTGCACATAGAGCTTTCAACACTTGGCATTGCAGCAAATGTGATGGTGAATTCACAGAATGTGACTACAAATACATTTTAAAGCTTTTCTTGCAAGACCACACCAGCCAGATCAATTGGGCCACAAATTTTGATGATGCATCCAACAAACTACTTGGTGTCTCTACAAAGGATTTATGCCTACTTACCATTGAGCCCTCAGCCATAAAGGATCTCTCTCTGCACGTAATTTCGCGCCGATACCTGTTCACCTTGTCCATTAAGACAGAGACTTTGAACTCCAGTACACGCTTGAAGACAACCATTGTCAATTCTGAAGAGCTTCCTTATACTGCTGCATAAACCAAGCTCGAAGAAATATCTGCACTCACTACTCAAAGCCATCCTATTGCACACCATCTCTAACCTCCCCTTCATATACTCCACCCTCGGCTATTCCAACCACTGCTTTTACTCACCCTTCCACGTCTTACTCTTCCCTCACTCCTTGCTTCAACACATCGTACCCTACAATACACCATCCCATCTCTCCAAATGTATTCCACCTCATCTTAACCCAATTATGTTTCTTCCACTTCATCATGATCACTATATCCCCCCACCCCCCCGCTTTCCTTCCTTCATTGCTTGTATATAGAATTTTCCCTTACTTTCCTGTCTTTTTACAAATATCTGCAATGTAATTAGCTACTATAAATTTTGTGCTCACATCACATATGTGTTATCATATACATTACGTGTTTATTTTTAAAGCACGCCATACATATCTGTCCATGCAACATTTCACGTTTTCTTACATGTATACAATGTTTATTATGTCATATATGTGGATTTCTTTTTTCTACTATGCTGCTCCTTGGTTGCTTTTCACATACATACATGCTCCACATACATCACAAAAAATGCTTTATACCTTATTTCTTGCAAAAAGTTTCGCAATGCGTTATTTTCTACATGTAGACATACCTTCTTATTTGTACTTTGCATATCTTGCTTTTAATGTACATGCCTCGAATTTTTCTTACAATTACACATTTATAACATTTGAAATTCCCATCAATGTCTCCTCCAGGTTCAAGGCAAACTCCTCTTCAACAACCCATGTTTCCCAATACTGCACGTGACCAAATAAATGCACATAGAAGGCTTCTTTATAGCCAAACAAAGGACCGCCAAAATGTGCAGAGACGTCTTACTTATCAATCTAGGTGTGGAAACATTAATTCTTCAACCAACCCTACCCCAATGCACACATCCACTCCACCCCCACCTCCAACCACCCCCTTGCCAGATGGTCACACTTGCTTTCTTAACCGACTTTCTCGCCTCCACCCACTTCATGTTTGCTCCATATGCAAGGAATCGTATCCAAAAATGAAAACAAAGTTCTCAAGTGGAATCTATACATGCTCTCGATGTAATAATGAGTGACATGGCCATCGCTTCTCCACAGATAACAACATGGATCCTGGAAACCAACCAGTTGAACTTGCACGCCTGACTCAAATAGAAGAAATGCTAATTGCCTGAGTCAATCCAATACTTCAAGTTACGCATGCACATGGTGGCCAATACAAATACTCCGGCCATACTATTAGCTTCCCACAAGATATCTCTACAATAGCCACCTCTCTTCCACATCTCTTAGCAGACTTGGACATCCTTGTTGTTTGCAAATTCAATGCTGCAAACAAGCTTTATGAATTCATTGTTAGCCGTTCAAATGTTCTAGCTGCATTGGAATTCAAAATATCCAATGAGCCGTATTACAAGGATGTCCACCTTGACCTCCAAGCATTACATGCTTTGCCACTTGAACCCACATATGTGTCCTCCCTTCTTCACCATGCCACAACCCTTGGGCCTGACCTCCAACTACCCTCACCCACTATTGATGATGCAACACCTTCAATGCCAATTCCAACAAGCATTGAAACCTCATCCTTTGTTTTTGCACTCCCAGATTCTCGCACTGAGACTGAAGAAATTAGGCGGTTTTCATCTACAACCCCTACCACCCCTTCAACATCAATTGATTGGGCCCCCATTGGTCTTTCTCCAATAAATGAATACAATATGGAAGGGCTCCTCTCAATGGCATTCCCAACGCTATTTCCCACAAGGATTCCCATGCTAAAAAAACCTCGTCTTTACGAAGTCACCATGCAGGAATATGCTTTGCACCTTATTCGATTCCATGATAATAGGTTTGCCCAACACCCTCGGTTCCGCTACTACTTGTACAACCTTATGATGCGCCATCGTAGCCAAGATACTGCAGCTGGTTTTGTTAAATGCAACCTAGCAAACACCCTCCTTGCAACTATCTCAGCTTTGCACACACAACTCAGCCAGATGCCAAATTATCATGTTGCTGATCATGCCACGCGGTTTGGCTCTGCTCTACGTGGAACCCGCTCTTTCTGGAACAAACGACGAGGTGAGTTGTGTGATATGATCACCCAGCTTGGTAGCCCAACCTTTTTTTTTATCCTCAGTGCAGCTGACACCAAATGGCATGACCTTCACATGCTCATGCCTTCCCATCCTCCCACTTCATTGCCTTCACAATTCCAATGGAGAATTCATAACATTATAACCAATCCACATTCTATGTCTCTATATATGCACCATAGATTCACCATCTTCCTTGAAGAGGTCCTGCTACACACATTCAAGACAAAAGATTACTGGTGCAGGTTTGTTCCTCTCACTCTTTGCATTTTATTTCCTTTTACTACTTGACATTTCGAATTTTTCCCCAACTTTGTGTTTTTTTTTTCCTTCCCTTCTTAATATAGGTATGAATGGAAAAACCAAGGTTCTGCTCATATACATGGATTCCTTTGGTTGGAGGACGCACCCAATATGGACAGCCTTGATTGGAATGATCCCCTCGCTGCTGATACTGTAAAAACATACTTTGAGAGCTTCTTAACAGCATGGAACTCTTGTCTCCGCCTTCCATCGAGCATCTCACCAAGACCCTTGCACACTTGCAGCATCCTCCATACATGAAGGAAACCAAAATGACGACTATGAAACCCTTGTCAATTCTGTGCAACGCCACACAAAATGCAATGAATTCTCTTGTCTTCTCAAAAAAGGCACAACCCTTGTTTGCCACTATGGTTTCCCCTTTGAACTACAGGAAACATCTTCTATGTTCATTGATAGCTCTGGCCAAAAAAAATATATCCCGCTAGAAATGATGAGCTTCTAAACGTACACAACCCTCTTATTCTCTTAGTATGGAGAGCTAATGTTGATTGCCAGCCTGTGCTCTCGTGTCATGCTATCCTCTCATACATTTTAAAGTATGCTTTGAAAGCAGAGAACAAATCTGAGAGCTACCATGACATTCTAACATGTATTGCACATGCCACCCCTGCAAAATAGGGAATCTTATTACCTATCCAGAAACTATTGTCCGAAACCGTGGCTAATCGAGACATTGGAGCACAAGAAACCTGCCATATACTACAAAAACTTCCCTTGAATCTTTGCAGTCATACATTTCTTTCCCTGAACACCTCCTAGACCGTTTTCAAACGTGTCTCGATAGACGTCCCCAACACCCCCCCACCAACCAACTTCATTTCCATATACATGCAAAGACCCCCTTCGCTTGAACACCTTCCCCTTCTCGAAGCTTCCTGCTCTTGGTCCTTTTCTGCACGTAGAAAAAAATGTCAATGGAAGCTCCACAAACCGACCAAGATCGTGCGTGTCCTTCCTCATTTCCTTGACATTCCTCCTTCCACCTCTCCTCTTTATGTCAATTTCTGTTGGAGTGAACTCTTCCTGTACAAACCTTTCTGCAATGTGCCAAAATATATTGGCTCCTCAGACTTGGAAGTTGTCTCTGCATGGGAATCCTTTCGTGGGAGTTACAATGCCTGGCATGTTGACTGACAACCTTCACCCCCTTTAACTATTTCTGTTGATACACCTCCCCCTCATGAAGTTCATCCTCCCTCCTCTATCGACATGTCAGAATGGGAACTCCTCTCTCAACTCCACCCCGGGAACAACCTACAACTTGATGATCTTGACATGCTTGGTCATCGCTACTTTGACACCAATCACAATTGGGGCCACACGCAGATACCTTTACATTTGCAAAACTCGGCCATCTCATTTCTTTACTTGAACCGCTCATCAAACCAAGCAGAACTACAACCTTTTTCAACTCCTGCTTCTCCTAATTGCTTTTCTCCAACACAATGCACATCCTTTGAAATTATCATGTCCCACTACACACAACACACTACCACAAAACCATTACGTATGATCATCCAAGGAACTGCAGGCACAAGGAAATATTACTTAATTGGATGCTTGCAAGCTACCTTCTCTTCATCATCTACAAATAACTCATCCCCTCTTCTCTTGCTTGCTCCAACTAGCGTCGCGGCATTTAACATAAATTCCCTTACAATACATTCTGCCCTTCGGATACCAATAAATACTATGCTTCCTCTTGAGGGCCAAGCCCTTGCAAACCTTCAAGAATGACTCCTCCATATATGCTATGTGCTAATTTATGAGATGAGTTTCATTGGACCAAAGCTCTTATCCAACATTGACTCTCGTCTTCGGGAAGCATTCCCTTCCCATCGAACTTGCCTTTTTGGAGGCCGCTCTATCATCCTCGTAGGTGACCTTGGTCAACTTCCACCTGTTAAAGATATCCCCATGTATGTAGGAGCATCACGTGGAAACACACTTTGGCATACCTTTGACACATTCATAACCCTCTCAATGGTTTTTCATCAACAAGGAGATGACCCTTCTCAGATTCAATTCCGCCAACTTCTCCTCAACCTTAGGAATGCAACACCAACTATTGTCGATTGGACCCTTCTTATGTCAAGGACATCCTCTTCCCTCTCTCAAACCGAGAACTGCGTATTTGATCAATCCACCAATTTGTTCTCAACTAACAATTCTGTTGCCTTACACAACAAACAAATGCTTAAACAACTAAATGTCCCAATTGCATTATGTTCCATAGAAGTTAGGAAACAAAAACTACTGCTTGCACCAGAAGATGAACAATTAGATATGGTCGTACTCCTTGCTGTTGGTCAACAATTTATGCTTACAACAAACCTTTGGGTTCAGGTAGGTCTTGTTAATGGTGCTCTTGGTCAAGTTGTTTCAATCTTGTACAACACCGCCACTACTCCACCTATGCTTCCTTTGTTTGTTGTTGTTGACTTTGTCAACTACAAAGGCCCACCATGGGATGCTTCTAACCCTACCTACATCCCAATCCTCCCTTTAACAAGAGGTTCTCGTAGACAACTTCCCCTTCGCATGGCCTGGGGTTTAAGAATCCACAAATCACAAGGAATGACCTTACAGAAGGCAACAATCGACATAGGAAACATCGACCGACAAGGTCTAACATTTACTGCAGTTTCAAGAGTTAGACAACTCGCTGACCTACGCATAATGCCATCTTTTTCTTTTGCTCGCTATGCACGTATGAAGGATATCCATTCTGTCCAACAAAGAAAAAAAGAAGAAACTTTAATTGCCTCTAGATCAATTCCACCACACGTTGCTTAACATAGTTGCTCACATATGCTTACATCCATGCATTTCTTCCCACACCTCTTCTCAGTTACACAAAAAATAATAAACAAACAACACCATAAAAACCAAATACTATCACTTTTCTCTTACTAAATACCAAAACAAAACAACCTTGCCTTCTTCCCTCCCCCCATCCACCCCCCAAAAAAACACTCTTGCACTCATGCATATATTTTTGTTAATTTGCTTCCAACATCTGAACTTCGTTTTGTTTCATCTAATTGAATCTACCATAACATTACACTTACAACATTCTTTTCTCTCTGCAATAGAATAAACAAAAAAAAGAACAACAAAATGTCCATTACACAAGTTTTCAAATTTTTTTCCTTTCATCTATGATGTGAATATGTTGTTGCTTTTATTATTCGGTACTATGAAAAAAAAATGTTAGTATAGCAATTCAATTACAAAAAAAAATGTGCCTTGCTTTACTCTATATTATTTGAACATGTTAAGCTTTTAATGGCTCTGTTTTCTCTCTTCCTAGCTCTTCAACAACAGACATGGACATGCAATACCTGAACACCCTTGCTGACTTCTGCAAGCAAATCAAGGAACAACAAGCATGGCTACAACAAATTGAAGCACACTTCCAATCGACTTCAAACATCCCACTGAATCCGATTCACCCTACTATTAAGCTTCTCTTAGAAATAAGAGCCTTCCTTCAACACATGATCCATATGCATGAAAGGGACACCATGCACAAGATCCGTAAAGACTTAGTATCCTGCCACCCTTGTCTTGCTCAATACATAAACATTACATGGTGTTGTCGTTGCCATAATCCCTCTTGCATTTATGACTAAAGCCTCTTCCTTGCTTGCAATTCCCTTTTCCCTCTCCTTACAACCCAGCAACCCTTATTATTTGATTCCCACACATTATTCAATTGCCATTACTACTCTTCTCTTGTACGTACTACCTTGTCTATAACCTATGCTTTAATTGAATAGATGTATTAGCCTTTTTCACACATGGAATGCACAAACATTGTACATATTACATGCGTCCACTACTACCACAGTACATGTACATTTATTATATTTCCCTTCTACTTGCATGTAATGTACCTCTCTAAAGTATATACTCTATCAAACAAACGCTTCTTTTACAAATACAATGCAACAAACTCTATGTAAATAGAAACAGTTCACATTATACTAAGTTCTTAACTTCTGTTGTACATTTAATCCATGTATATATTTAGCTTCTACTTCTTGTCATTACACATATGTATATTCTTTTTCCCATGAAGTCCCTATACTTGGTTTCAAAGTAAACATGTTGCCCATTTGTTACTTCTACTCAATTTAGACTATTTGGACATTAAATTGGTTTCAAATATTCGCAATCCTCATTTTGTTTCAAATACTCTCTTATGATTAGAGAAACAGTTCACACTATACTGTATGTACATAGAAACAACTGTTCACAATATATACTAAATTCTTAAGTTTTGTTGTACATTTATCCTATCTGTATATTTACCTTGTACTTCTTGACTTCATACCTATGTCTGTTTTTTCCCCCATCGTGTCCCTATACTTGGTTTGAAAGTAAATTTGTTGCCCATTTTTTAACTTCTACTACAAGTATACTATTTGTATATTCAGTTGGTTTCAAATATTTGCGATACTCGAATCGTTTCAAAATACTCTCCATAAGAGAATATATGGTCTGTAAATAAATAACTGTTGCAATAGTTTGTTAGTAGCTTTTTTAATTTTCTAGTACAACTGCTTCATTTGTACTTTTCCTCTCCGGCTCCCGCCAATGCAAGCTTTCTTTGTGGCATGCAAAGCATCCAACTCCAAACTAAAAGGTACTATCCTATCTACTTTTCTTTCCATGCTATTTGAACATTTTATACAAGAAGAAACAAAAAAATTACTTTATTTTAGCCACGCTCCCCTTAATGGAAACAACATAATACTATATTTGTATTATAGTTCATTGTTCTTGTGTTGTGTGCTACTCTAACAGGTTATCATATCATGGTGGGGAGAAGGAATCCATTGTTGCCTGGAGCAATAGCTTCTCTCGGTTAAAAAATAGAACTGGGAATGATGACAAGGTACTTTCTCTCTTATTCAATGATTCAAACTAAGGTTTGGACTCCATGCAACAGAATGCAATCCATCCTTGTTTAACTCAATAATTGATGTTGTTGTTTTTTTTTCTTTCCTGAAGGGTATTCAGAGACAAAAATTTCAAAGACCCACAGCAGGGAATGCTCACTCTCGAACTTCTTCATGCTGGGAAATAATATTAAGCCTCGAGCAACATGTATAATATTTGTTACTATTGTTTCTCTCTCTCTCTCTCTTGCTGCTTGTTAGAGTTGCTCACTACAACTAAATTCCAATCAGGGTTTTCCTTAATTGTTAGTAATTCAACTCTAATGTATAAAGCTCTGTGATTTTATGATTTTGCTTTTTAATTTTGAGCTGGAAAAGCTCGGCTTTCATACATCCGTGAGCATATTAGGCACACATTTCTCACCATGGCTTAGGAGGTCTACACCCTCTTATAAACTTTAACCATTGCAGTTCAATTACTCAAATTTGTTCTCATAGTGGTTCAAGTTGGCATACTCCGAAGTTCATATCCCTCTATAGATTGGTAGATGGTAAAAATCCAATAGTTCACCTATGTGTGAGCTAATTGTTTTATATGAGCAATGTTCATTGTTGATTGATTCTGACTGTCCCCAATTTGTCCAGATTTTGGGTTGTTTTCGTCTCTACAATGTGATTGAAACATTCCAACTTGTTAATAGTGACGGAGCATTTACACAGGTACAGTGATATTGTAATTTTCTTGATTATCATTCCAATATTGCATTATTTAATCTTTATTGTCATTATTTTTAGTAATTGCCACATTGTGTCTTTATTATCATTATCTTTAGTAATTGCCACACTGTGTCTGGATTAGGAGTAGCTTGTACCATATTATTCAAAGAGCAGGTCCAAAGAATCGAGTTGCTGGATGAAAGACTTGTGCAACTTACTTGTGGCAATTGATGGGGTTGGCATTTTCCTATTATGAAGGTTATTTAAAAAAAAATTACTTGACAACTCCAGTCAGGGACATCTCCACTTCCAGGTACTAATTGTTCTATCTCTCTACTTGGCTCTTTTACTATGTATTTAAATGAATGTTGATCTTTCTGAACTCATATCCCCTTCCACTACTTCTGTATTATCAGCCTCAAATCGGGTACAAATGTTATCAAGAAGGCACATATTTTGAACTGTTCACCCAGCCCCGGTAAAAAAATATTATAGTCCAGATATTGTGTATACATATTCAAACACACCTACCTCTTGTTTTGTTCTTCTCTTTGAATGTATTTCCAGCTGTGGAAGTCTTATATAACATATTTTCGTCTGTGTGAACTAATTAAGACCCAATGTAGCAGTTTGTATTATTCTAAAGAATTTGTTATATATTATAGTGGATGTTTTCTTTTTACCCTATGAGACAGCGTGTCTATATATTTTCAAGATTAGGGCAGGCCAGACTGTATTAGCTGTGTTTTCCCTAGGTTTGCTTATACAGTTTTGGATTGTTCACACTTCGCAGGCTTTTGATTTTTCTCTACCAGATTGATGGGTTTAATTTTAAATTGAATACAGTAAAGAATATGTTACTGTATTTGTATATAATATTAAACATGAAATGACCGTCTATGAATTTGTATAAAAGTTAAAATGACAGGCACCAAAAACATTTACCCTGCATCAAAATTTTCACTTTTCACTTGACAGGCACAGATATTTTGAAATTTGAGGGCCTGCAATTTCTCAATTTTCACTTGACAGGCACAGATAATTTGAAATTCCAGGCCTGCATGGAACTAAATTTGTAAAGAGGATGTCACACTTCGCTAAAATGCAATAATGTAGGATTGACATAAATAGTACATACATTATAGAATGAAAAAAATAAATAGTACATACATTATAGAATGAATAAAATAGATGTACAGAGTTGAAGGTTGTTAATGGCAGATGTCAAATGCTTGAATAAGAATAAGATTACAGTGATTAAAATATTAGCCAAATTTAAAATAAAAATTGAGTCTTGTCTTTATACTTTGGACAGTAAGCTTTAATAAGCATTTATTCTGTGCTAATTTGCAGCAATGACCCTCGTGTCATGTCATGTGAACTAAACTTGTCTATGTCATGTCAACTAAGAGGGAGGGCGTAGGAGTGACAACTGACCAACATAGAACTTGATGTTGACAGAAAACATGGGAGGGTTGTAAAGAGGATGCCATACTTTCCTAAAAAGCAGTAATGTGGCAGGTATGAGTTTTGACCTGAAGCACATATATTATAAAATGAATAAATAAATGTACAATGCATTCACCCTTCCTCTCCCTCCTACATACATAACTCCATAATTTATAACCAAGTGTTGCTTCCTTTAAATATTGACATATCCCATTTTGGTAACTAGGGATAGCGGTTCCCTGATCTCCACCAACCTACTAAGATTGAAATGGATTCCTCAAGGCATGGTATTAGGGTTGTGCTTAAATAAGGAGGTCATCTGGTTGCTTATCATTCAGAGTCCCTTTCAAACACCAAGTTAAACTACCCTCATATGATAAATGAGGGTATGCTCATCTGGTGATGAGGGATGTGAGCCTTGGATGGACTAGGCGTGAGGCACCTTACCCTACCCCTTGTATAAACCTTCCCCTAAGTGGGATTTGTTTGCACTTTTATAATGGGATCTCTAATGAACTTATCTGGGTGTGAAACTACAGAGAAATACACACATAAGATATCTATATGAAATATTTTAAGTTTCAAATGAGAGGAAGACTCCAATACAACTAAAGCCATAAACTCTAGAAGAGAGGAAATAACTAGTTTAAAGAGAGTACTACCAACAAAAACAAGTATTATATTTTGTCTGGCTTGTATTACATACATATAAATAATAAATTCTATTCATTCAGAGTTCAAAGGTGGTTTCCAACTGAATTAATATGAAAATTAGTTTTAACTGAGTTTACATAGATTATTTGCCAACTCATAATTACTGTAAACAAGGATTAGATTGCCCATTAAGCTTACCTATTTAGTTCATCCCACTTACAATTTCTCTTGACTATGCAAAGCCCAAATTGGATGCCTGTATATATCTGAATGGAATAATTATCTGTAGCCAAAGTCTAATGTCTATATTATTGACTATGTGTTCTCTTCATTATATTACTTGCATAATGGATTTTTTTTGTCAGTCATTCACGGAGATGTGAAGCCTTTCGACATCTTGCTTTCTGAAGAGTTTGAACCACAAGTATAAATATTTTCAAGCAAGAAGCATCAAGACTATGTTTGATGGTTCAGTATTATTATAAATCTTATTCGTGATCTAGATTTGTAAACTGATACTTGGAATTCTGCACCAATGAAAATTTTCAACAAAATTAGTGTGGCTTTAACTATAATAGTTGTAATATTTTGGGCTAGCAAGGTGGGCGTCAACATCTTCATATATCACATGCAGTGATGTTTTAGGAACATTTGGGTATGCAAAAATATTCCTAGGTTCAATTGGTCATTTTCAGATTAAGGTTTTTCAATTTCTAACCATACTATTCAGTAATTGTGATAGTAGTTTAATAGGTATCTTGCTCCAGAATGGAAGAAGTGAATTTTCTTTCCAGCAATATATTTCTTTATGATTGCTTATAAGTTTTCCATGGCCACAGTGGTTTCATATTCTTATCTGAACAGGAACATGAATTGATCATGCTTTACCTCAAAGAATAATTAATATCAGCTAAACATTGAATTCTCTAAAGCATTCCTTTATGTTAGAGGCAAGCTCATGGATGGAAAGGAGGAACTTCATACTCCCTTGTCTTGGTTGCAGATCTGAGTAGTGTTTACCTAGAGGAACAAATTGTACACACGAGACAAGGTATGTATCAGAATGAAGATCATGCCTCATCATCCCCAAAGCAGAAGGAACCTCTTGGAAATGATGAACAATTGAACGCAAAGAGAGTATTGCGTAGGTCTCCCTCATCAGGAGATTTATCTGATCATGTTACGAAACAAGGAAAACAACATTCTTTTTGTAGGAAATCTGCCTCATTCCATGAAAGGGATTTCACCAGATAGCAATCTTAGAACACTGAACAGAGTCCCCAGAACACATGATAGGGCTTTGGAAACTGGAGGTTTTCATAGAAGACAACTGTCTCTGGGCTCTACACCAGACACCCAGAGCCTCTTCTTTCTATCCCAGGCTATGAATGGTAGCCTTCATTTTTACAGGGGGCTTGAAGAAACAAAGGCATTAGAACTCTCAATAGAGCAAAGGAAATCAAGGATACCAATTGTTAGCCATGAGAAAGAGAACCAGTTGCATTTGAAAGCTAAGAACCTACATGCTTTGCCTCCATACCAGAGCTCAAAAGCAAAGCTCACTCATTCGTACAGCTCTTATGGAGACACAACCCCTAACACCAAATAAAAAGGTAGCAAATTTGGAATCCTGTATGATATCAAAAGACTTGCTTAAAGAACATACATGTTTTTATGTGCACCTTCACTTTAACAATATTATATGACTATTCATTTCAAGTTGTAAAGAACATACATTTTTTTATGTGCACTTGTACTTAAAGAATATTATATGAGTATATATTGATTCACTTATGTATAATATTATGACATCTGCCAGACACAACATACTCTAGTGATTACTCATTTTGGACCAACGAAACAACCATCTTTGAATATTTTTGAAGATGGGAAAAGTACACAACAAAATAAGCTTTCTAAAGATATTGTAAAGTGCTTGATGAGTATTTTTTTGAAGCTAACAAGGCCATCGTTGGCAACCAATAAGGAGACACCATCAATAGCTTCACGGTCAACTTTTTTAAGTGTAAGCCCAAAAAGCTATGGCTCAAGAAGCACTTTAAACTGTAAAATACCTATGGAATATTCAGAAGAAATACATTTCAAAGATCCTTATGGTGTTTGTTCTAAATCAATTCTGAGAGATATTGGTCCATACAAACATTTCCATGATATCTCTGTAGTATCATTTGACTTGGGTCAGCTCCCAAGCCGTGCTTCTTTATTTAGAATATTGAGGTGTGTTTGTCACTTTATTGGAATACCAATAAACATCTCTTAAATGCTATTTGGCCAAATCGTTCACCTGTACTAATTCCTTTACTGTAAACAATCTTGATTATTTGTGTAGATCATTGAAAGGTCAATTAGAAGCCCTTACAGCATTTCCATTCTCATTTAGTTATTTTTAGGTTTGGCCTAATTTATAAGTCTCTGCTTTTCAGATTTCTTGTGAGCAAACTGTGTTCTGGAGATGTAAAGGGCTTGACATATGAGCAGAAGCTAGCCTTTTCGATCAACATTTACAATGCCTACATGATGCATGTATGATGGTAACATAACCCTTGATTTACATCTATAGCTTCTTTTTTTTCTATCACAACAAACTCATTAATGGGCTTTCCCAGATTTTGTCTATTGCTTTCTAAACAGTTGATCTTCACTTTAGGATGCATCTTCTTATGACTAATACAAATTTAACTTTTACACTTGAGAAACTTTAGGCCTTTGTTGAACATCGAATACCAAGCACCCCTCAGAAGGTTGTTTCACTCATGCGCAAGGTATGACAGCCAAAAATGAAGAATGCAATCAATTGACTTTATTGCTCGTTTCCTATAGTAGTAGCTGCCTATATCAGGAAATAAGATTATGAAATAATTTGTAGAATTTCATATTGCCACTGTTTTGCAGTCATTTAATTTCTGTGAATACTGTGATGGGAGGGTTACACATAGTCCTTAATGTTGGAGGGAAGTCGATGAATGCATTGGCTATTGAACATTTCATACTTCGACCACCCTTTCACTCAAAAGATGTAAAGTTTGTTTATGTAATAATTTTCCATTTCAGAAAAGACATTTTAAATTCTTCCAATTATGTATCTAACTGACCTTCCCAAGTTGATTGAATGCTAGGTCTATTGGAAAAATGGAAAATATGAAGAGCAGGCAATGATGCGCAATGTTTAGAGTGGTCTGAACCATTGATTACCTTTGCATTGTGTTGTGGAAGTTGGTCTTCTCCTGCTGTAAGTAGTAGCTCTGCACCTGGGCTTATGTGTTGCGAACAAATCTGCCTATTGGTTCTGGAAATGAATCTAAAAGAAAATGCATGGTGTTCTGCTTGAACCCTAAGCTTTGCAGCTCAAAATTAGAATCAATTTAAAAGGAAACATATAAATAAAAATAGTTGTCTAACTTGCATGGAAATGCATATGGGTTTGATAGACTCTTTGAAAAGTCTATATCTAAATGTACAAAAATGGAACTTGGAATGGTTCACATTTGAAATTGCTGCAACTTGGTCCATTTAATCTTGTAACTTGGTCAATCGGTGAAATTCTTATGTGTTTGCCAATGATGTTGTTTTTCTTATTAATAGGCTATGATGGTTAGGCAATGATAGATACTGGACTACCTGTTTCTCTCTTCTTCAGATTAGTACGTGGGGTTTGTATTTTGCTCTCTTTATCTTTGCTTCATGTTAACATTGGGGATTTGTATTTTGCTTTGATATTTTCATGATAAAACATAATTTTATATCAAGTTTAATTTGTTCTATTTCATCAATAGTTTGCAGTTTCATATCAATACAAAGGAGCTAGACAATGAGGATCTTGCTTTCCTCTATCACATTGAGGCGTGTACCTTAGTTAGGGATCTCAGCTTGCCTCTGGTTCAGGAATTCCAGAAGCATCTGCTCAAAACATTCTTCAATGGACATTAGGTTCACAATGAAAGTGCCAGCCATCAACAGAGCAGGAATAGAAAAATAAACTGCATTACTGTAATAGCCATGAGTCTAACAGCCATTATGGGTCCATTATGGGTCCATTACTGGTTCTTGAAACCTTCTTCATTTAAAATGATGGGTGGTTGTACTGGTTGATGCTTTCATTAATATGTAACATATACTTGTAAGAGTGCTCTCGATTTTTATTTCTAATTTTTATTGTAAGAGTGCTCCTGAATAGCGTTGGGATCTCCATAAATTCTCTTTTGGCACAGAGTATATATATTTATTCCCCATTCACCTCTCTCAACATTGGCACAGAATATATATTTATTCTCCATTTTTTTGGCTCACTTCAATGTTGCATTTTTTTTTCTGGCTTAACCGCTAACAATTACCTTAACGACCTATTATTGCACCTTCCTTGGACAATTGCTAGTTTTTATATTTTTAAAAATAGTTGAAAAGTTGTTATCATGGTAGTTAAATTGGAAGTGAAAACAACCATGCATTATGTAGCTCGTCAAAATTTACACAAAAGAGGCATTCGATTTCTAACGTCAGGCATCAAATGAATGGAAGTGTAATTTTTGAAAGAGGAGTATTCATTTGTTTAAATATTTCTTCGGAGTTAGAGGTGCTGACTCAAATATTACCGCAATTTAAGAGAGATTTAAAGATTTTTCAAGTACTTCTTTCTAATGCAGTTCATAGATTTCGTTTAATAAAGGTTTAATATACAGAGAAAAAACTTCATTACAAAAAGCTCGTGGGTTAAAGTTTAGATAGAAGAAGCATGAGCTTTCGTAATTTTTTATATATTTATTGTTTACTGCAATTTGTGAATTTTTTTAATAGAGAAGAAACATTTGATTTCTAAATATTTGTTGTGAAATGTAAATGTAGGTTAAGTATAAAGTGAAATTTTTATGAATATTTAGATATTTAAATATTTCTTTAAAATGGTGAGTGTAAGTTAATGATGGTTTTTTTGGGAATGTTAAATGCAACAAAACTTAAAAATAGATATCCTTAATTTTACATGGGTGTTTTGACATAAATACACATTGAATCTTGTTTTGAAACTTGAGAAATTGAATCACCTTTTTAAATATATAAATTTTATTTATTAAAAATGTTCACAACTAACTTAATTTTGATATTTTTAACATTTTCCAACAAATGATAAGTATATCTCTATGTTAGTGCATCCTTTGATTGCCTAAATGATGGAATGAATATAGGAAAATTGATGTAGTATTGGTGCCACACTGTTATTCCAAAATAAAATTATTATTTTTAAATATTTTTTAAAATTATCAAAGTGAGTAAACCTTGAAATTAGTAAGCCAAGTGTTAATGTCGATTTTCATGGTCTTAATGTAATGATGATGAAATAGATTTTTTATTGGGTGTAGAGGTTGGTGTCTAGTAGTGTGATATATATTTTTTACTAAATTGTTGAGAAAAGAAAAAATTATGGAATAAACATAATTAGTTTTCCAAAAAACTAGTTGTATCTAAAAATTCCACCAACTTTATGCACTCCCCCAAAATACTCTTGAAAAATTAGACTTAATAAAAAATAAAAGAAACAACCAAATTTCTAAATAGTTTAAAAAAAACATATTTCATAATTAAACTAAATAGACAAGAATCATTATATTTCTATTTATAGAATGCATCTCATGAATTTAATTAAACCAGTATAGATCTATCTAAAAGGGGATCTACCAAGCACCGATAGGGATCAAATTTGTCAAGGTACAAATTCTAAAAACTTTTTTAGAGTGAAAATGTGTAATCTAATTTTTATGGTTTTAGTTTATCTAATTTATGTTGTTTTTATATATACAATTCTAAATAATTTCAATTTAATTTAAGCCAACATATTATTTCTAAATGGTTTCCCGCGTCTTGAACTAGTGACGTGGGTAGGGTTAAATGTCCAACTTGCCCATATGATACGTTTACGCAATGATTCTGATTTAAAATTAAACCAGTTTTATACCAGCAGGTAGGGGATGATGAGCACTGGTTTAAAACTAAACCAGCGGGTAGGGAATTGACATGGTTTAAAATTAAACCAGCAGGTAGAAGATGAGGGCTAGACGCAAAGGAAATTGTTATTTCATGGTTCACCCATAATCGAATGGGTAAAGAAGCAACGCCAAGGCCATCGAATCCCTCCCAATTTACATGGAATTTATTTCCTTGGAAAACTGGGTGCTCCTTAAATCTATTTCCCTCTATTTCCCTGGCAAACTGGGTTCTCCTTAAATTTATTAACAACTAATAACGACGTACCATTTATTTCCCCTCTAATTGCGATCTGTGTGCTGCTTAAAATCTAATATTAGCTAAGAATATAAACGATTTGTGGAGTACAATACAATACAAAAATTTATCCAATCTAATCTTGTCTGCAAAATATTTGGAGTTAAATTAATTCAATTCTTTATTTTTCTACAGGCTATTTATAACTTATCATTATTATTTGACTCAAAACAGAAAATATGTATATGAAGATATACCTGTAACATGAGATGGTTGATCTTAATTTTGTCTGTGCCATAGCCACTCCATCGTGATTCCTCCGTAATTGATTCTGATCTACACTCTCATTGTGACGGCTTCTTCTTCCACGGCCAGCAGACAAACTATTATCAACACAATAGCTAAACTTCGTTCCTTCCTGGAATTAATCCAACACAATATCAACTTCTTCAAACAACATAAAAAACAATCCATAATCATAATAACTGAAATGCAATACTCACTTATCATCGTCATCAAATGCCATGGATCCATTATCTCTTTCCCTCAGGGTTCACATAGACAGACAAAACACATAAGACATCCGTCAAATCACAAAACATAAACAAACAAAACACAGAATACATACACAGCACAAACATTAAAAAAAAACACAAGAACCAACTTAGTGCTCCCCTTCAAACCCTGCCAGAGAGAAATCGAGTAAATAGCATAGGATAAATAATAGAGTAGCAGAGCCCTCTCCGTCTCAAACCAACCTAAATGGATTTTTTAGGTTGATTCTGGAGTGTTTTATATCGGATTTTGCTAGATCTAGCCGTTGAGGAAAAACAATTTAAAAACTCTATATTTAGCCGTTGAGAAAAAGCAATTTAAACTCCACCCTTCTTCGTTAGATCAGACTGCGGTATACCCAACTCAGCTATAGCTACAACCTTTAGGTGAGAAAAAACAATTTAAACTCAAACCCTATATCTAGCCGGTGAGAAAATGCAATTTAAACTTAACCCTCCATTATATCAGACGGCGGTAAACCGAAATCAGCTACAACCTTTAGGTGACGATTATTGTTATTATCCAACGGCCAGTACAGAAGTTATGAGAAGTCGTAAGTAAATTTAAATTCCAACATCTCTGAACGAAACGAAATTCGAATGTCAATACAATAAAATTCACCATCATGTCAGATAATTTAAATTCCACATCTTTGATTATTTAAAATGTAAATTATTGGCATGGTATCTTTGATTTAAGTAATAATTAACCAAAATGTTTTTTAACTTTAAGTTTTTTTTAATAAAGATTTATTATTGTATCATAATTTATGATAATTAACCAAACTGTTTTATTTAATTGAACTTGATTTTTTAATTAAAATATTTATTATTGAATCATAATTTCAATTTCACTTTTATTTAGAGTTATTTAATTTTTTTTAAATTTAATTATTTGATTATTTATAAAAATATAATTTATTTTTTTATTAAATTAGATATAAAATTATAATAAAGTATTACTAGTGTTATTGGTTTTCAAGGGTTTAATTTGTTAAATGATCTAAATTATAAAACTGATAAAAATATATTAATATATATCTATTATATATCATATGATTGTATTTTAAAATTCTTTTTTATTAATTTTAATTTCTAATTATTATCTTAAAAGTTTTAATTTAATATTGAGTACCCAAACTATAAATGTTTTGATAAGTATTTCTATTTGTTGGGCTTTGGTTGTTTAACTTTTCGCTCCAAGAAACATTTAAATTTTTTTCAGGTTTGGGTCTCGACTCTGTCTCGCCCAGCTCGGGCTCTCTGTTGTTTCCTAATATTCTGGATCGGTGCAGGCTGCCTGTGAAGGTTGGATCGGCTCTGTTGATCTGCCTACTACAGGCTGCGATCTGAACACAATCTGTTGCGTGAAGGAGATCAAGAAGTCTTTGTCACTGGGAGTTCTGTCCTGTAGCAATTTCTTGGCTGGGTCATTTTGTAGAGGATTCACCTCTAGCTAACAATCTTTGCTTCAAACTCAGAATCTTGGATTAGGCCGTGTCTTCGTCGTTTCTTGGAGTTTTTTCGCAGTCTGACTCTGTCTGGCTCGGTTCTTGTCTTGGTGAAGGAGGCTTTTCTTGGTGTCAGGGATTCTTGCCATTGGTGGATTGTCCTGTCTGAGATTTCATAGTGGTGCTCTGAGGCTTTCTTGGTGTCAGGCTCGGCTCTTTGCCTTTGGTGGATCACTGTTGCAGCTCAGCCTTGTGGGTTGTCTGATTCTTGTGCCAGATTCTTATCTCGGTCGGTGGAGCTCTCTCGGCCAGAGTTGGTCTCGGAGGTGGCTCTGATGAATTTATCAACCATTTGTTTGTTTCCTACATCTTCTGTAGAGAAATTTGAAACGAAATTCTTAATATTTACAGTGGACAAAATAAATGGGATTGGAGAACTCTGAGTGTTAGGTTTGGAATATCTCCTAGCTAAATTGATTTGTATTGATTGAGAATGTTTTATTTATACAAGAGGAGCGGTGACCCTTGGTTTCATATTCCAAAGGTACATTTCTCTCCTATGACTCGTCACAATCAAATATTTACAATATTTACATTTCCACCATAATCCCATAGGATTAGGTTTCCAACATCCCTCACCTTCCCCCTCCTAATCCAAAGGGGTGTTCATGAGTCCAGGCATATTTTTGAACTTTTCAAGCTTTTCTCTTCCAATCTCTTTAGTGAAGATGTTTGCAATTTTCTCATTTGTGGAACAATGCCTTGAATGAATTCTATTGTTCTCTACATGATATTCAATTACATGGTACTTTGTGTTGATGTTCTTAATCCAATCATGGAATCTAGAATTCTTGTTCAAATTGATTTCATAAGTATTATCAATCAGTATAGGAGTGGAATTCACCTATTTCTCTTGCAAATCTTCAAGTATTTTATCGAGCCACACATTTTAATTTGTTTCTTCTATGCACAACCACATATTTTTCCATGTTATGGAATCTACTGGATAAGACTATTTTCTTGATCTCCAAGAGACAGCTGTTGATCCAAGAATCATGAGGTAGCATGAAGTGGAGAATCCATTCTCTTTGTCTCCATCAACGTTTGAATCATAATATCCAATTAGTTTGAAGTCATCCACCTTAGAATATTTGAGTCCAAAATCTTGAGTCCCCTTCAAGTATTTTAGAACTCTTTTTACAACAAACCAACGTCCTTCATACGGTTTGTGCATGAACCTGGGAAGGATCGTGATAATAAATAAAATATCTAGTTTGGTGGTGGTAAGGTAGATAAGACTCCCCATGAGACTCATAGTCAATGCCTTCTTTCTATGCAAAACCTTTTTCCACAAGCCCGACCTTATGCTTGTTAAGTGAGCCAGATTTGTATTGTTCTTGTAGACCCACTTGCACCTAATCAGTTTGGTTCCAAATGGAGGGTCCACCAACTTCCACATCGCATTCTTGATAAGAGTATCATATTCATGCTGCATGGCTTCTTTGCACTCATCATGGAAACAATTTTTTCAAAGGAATTTAGTTCATGCTTAGCAGATAAATTTGATTCACAATCATACAAAACATCCATATCTTCTACATCCCTTGAATTTGAATATGTTAATATCCTCCATCTTCTTGCCTTATCAAAATTTTAGTTCCTATTTTTCCAACTTCAATGGAATGTACACTTTCAAGTGTCTTCGTGACCCACTTTGTAACTTTTCATGAGGGTCTAGGTTGTTCAACTGGAAGTACTTCATTCTCTTCAAGATTCGGTCTTCTAATCCTCTTAATTCACATCATTCAATTGAACCTCATGTTTTGGTGAAGTGGTATAAACTTATTCATGAGGGGAAGATGGTGGTGCAAAAGGAGATTCCAAATATTGATCCAAGATAGGTATCCATCCTTCAAGATGTGGAATCTCATTGTCAAATTCATGAAATTTCTTTCCATGGGTAATTTTTTCCAGACTCTCTAGTCAACTCTCAATAGATTTGTCATTTTTATTCATTTTGATAAAAATGACATCTCTAGAAAGTATAATTATTGTTTACCTTATTGTAAATATGATATGCCTTATTGGTGTTTGAGTACCCCAAGAAGATGCACTTTCGATTCCTTGTACCAATCTTATTTATGTATTTCTTTGGAATTAAGGCATAGAAGGTGGTACCAAATACCTTGAGATGCCTCACCAAAGGGATGTGATCATACCACATTTCATATGGAGTCTTGTTGAAAAGAGCGTGATTTGGACTTCCACTTCGCAAATAAACTACACATAAAATTGCATCACCCCAAAACATCAATTTTGCATTTTTTTTAAATAGCATGGAGTGTACCACATTCAAGAGTGTCGTGTTCATTCTTTATGCTACACCATTTTGCTAAGTATTATTTGGAACAATTGTTTGATGCATAATCCCATGTAGATGAAGATAATTTTTAACATCATTAGAAGTATATGTTTTTTCCATTATCAATATAAAGAGTGCCAATGTGAGATCGTGCTTCATTTTCTAACCACACATGAAATTTTGTGAATGTCATATGCTCATATTTTTGCTTTAGCAAATAGAAACAATAGATCCTTGGGTAATCATCAACAAAAGTCATAATATATTTATTACCATTTGTAGAAGCAACAAGCATGGGGCCACACAATTCAGAGTGTATAAGTTTACTTTTCTACATGATTTGGAATTGCACTCGTGGAAAGCCTACCTATTATGATTTCCAAGAATACAAGCATCACATTGTTTCAACTACTTTGCAATTGTGGGAAGACTGGAAACAACATTATTTTTCAACAAATGAAGACTTTCAAAGTTGATTTGTCCATATATAGCATGCCAAAAAAAACTAGAAGACAATGTACCTTCTTCATACTGAGAAAGGATGACAAAATTCTTAGCTCTTGAAGATGTTCCTTGTAGCTTCAGCGGTTTCTCATATTCATACTTGGTCATGATGTTTCTAATATCAACTATCCCATTGAACATGTGGATGGAATGACCTTGTGTCGAATGTGCATAAGGGATACCAAGTTTCTTTGCAACTCTGAAACATTGAGGCCATTTTGTAACATAAAGTTGAGGATTTGAGCCAATTTGAGCTTGATGGTGCCAATTCCCTTTGGTTTGAGGCTAGAATTATTTTCAAAATATACTACACCATCTACATTTCCATTCAATTCTTCAAAGAATTATTTTCAAAATATATGACACCACCAAATCGCCATGGAATCACTCCAGATCATTGAGGAGGTTCAAAAAAAAAAATTAAACTGCAACAAGAGCTCCTTGCTGCATGCAGATAGAAGGCAGAGCTAGGGAGACTGAAATCCAGATGCCTCTAGCTCTAAGCAGGGGATCGTAACATTGGGTTTTTCCATAAATAGGCTGAATCGAGGAAAAAATTTAAAGCTGTGTATGACATACACACCTAGGATCATGTTATTCACGATTTTGAAGATATCAAAGCTAAAGCCACTTGCCATTTCAGTGCAATTTACTCAGCAGAGGCCGACACCATCTCTGATAATGAGATCATGGACTTAGTTCCAAAAACTGTTAAAAATAAGGACAACGACAGGCTGATAAAAAGGATCACGATGGAAGAGTTGAAAGAAGCCGTGGATGAAATGAAGGATGATAAGGCACCTAGCCCAGATGGGTTCAACACAACCTTCATCAAAGCTCGCTGGGAAATTGTACAGAAAGAATTATTCAAAACAGTGACGAAATCTCAGAGATGGTAACAAATATTAAATAAAATATTACGTAAATTAGTTAACTATTAGCCAAAAGGGTGTAACCTTTCATTTTAAACACTCAAACCTATCAAGGTGAGTGTCATTTGTAATATTTATCATCTTCAATATACATATTTCTTTATTACTCAACTATTCGTGTCCTGAAGCTTATTGCTTCATTTGGTATCAAAACCAGCAAAACACCGTCATTGTCCATTATCTCTCACATCCTTCGTCCATTGCATTTCACGCTCCACCTCTGCCTGCATCCGCGCTTATCGGCCCTCTCTTGCTCCATCATCCTTCATCCTCCCTGCTCCCTCGCACCTCGTCCTCGTTGCTCCCTCACGCTTCCTCCGCACTACATCTCCCTCGTGCTCCTCCATCCACCACCTCCACCTCCATTCACCAACCCTCTATCCACCTCGCGCCTCCATCCACCTCCATTCACCTCCCTCCTCCAACCGCCACCCCTCCATCCACCTCGGGCCTCCTTCATCCACCCCTCCATCACCCACTCATCCATCTGCCACCTCCTTCGTCCCCCAACTACTCCATGCTCCACATCACCTATCATCCTCCGCCTCAAAGTTCAATAAAGATAATTACTAACTTCATTAACCACCACACCTTTCAAAAAAATAATATAAAAATAATGAAATAAAGTTAAATAATATATTTAAATTATTAACTTTATAAATTACAAATAATAATAATTATT
>LPNX010862369.1:178322-188710 GCA_001517045.1 Pseudotsuga menziesii
AAGGACAAGAATGCGAACAGAACAAGCTCAAAGAAGAAATCCAAAAATACTCCAAAGATATAAACAAATATTTGAAGACTCACCGATGCAACTACCACATGAGAGAAGTATATAACACATAATCGAGGTTAAATCGGGGTCAAACCCTATCAAATTTAAACCTTATCGGTATCCCCATCATCACAAAATAGAAATAGAAAGGTTAGTTCAAGACTTATTGAAGTGTGGTGTCATCACTAAGAGCATAAGCCCATATGCAGCTCCAATCATGTTAGTACGAAAGAAGGACGAATCATTCAGGCTATGCATTGATTATCGAGGGTTAAACAAAATAACAATTAAAAACAAGTTTCCAATTCCCTTCATCAACGATATGCTGGATGAACTTCATGACGTGAAGTATTTTTCAAAACTTGATTTAAGGTCAGGGTACTATCAAATCAGGGTCTGATTAGAAGATATCGCAAATACTGCTTTCCAAACTCATGAAGGACATTATGAATTCAAAGTAATTCCTTTTCGGTTAACTAATTCCCTTGCCACATTCCAAGCAAGTTCTATGAATGAACTATTTCAGCCCTACTTAAGGAAATTTGTGTTAGTATTCTTCGATGACATCCTTATATATAGCAAGACGTGGAAGAACATTTGAAGCAACTAGAAAAGGTTCTATCTCTTTTGAAGGAAAACCAACTCTATGCAAAGAAGTCAAAATGCACGTTTGGGAAGCAAGAAGTAGAGTATCTCGGTCATATAATATCAAAGGAAGGAGTCAAGGTGGACCCAAGGAAGATCCAAGTGATGAAGGAGTGGCCCCAACCCAAGAACGTTTCAAAATTACGAGGATTTTTGGGATTAACAGGTTACTATCGAAGATTCATCAAGAACTATGCACACATCACTGCTCCACTAACAAATCTCCTAAAAAGGAATTCTTTTTTATGAGATGATGAAGCAAGAAAATTCTTTGAAACATTGAAACAAATTCTGTGTTCAATTCCCGTTCTGGAAACAACTAATTTTTCAAAACCATTTGTAATTGAATGTGATGCTTCAGGGTTTGGGATAGGAGCTGTGTTAATGCAAGAAGGTCATCCAATCGCTTTTGAAAGCAGGAAGTTGAACAAAAGAGAATTGCTACACTTTACCTACAACAAGGAAATGATTTCCATCATGCATGGGTTAACTAAATGGAAACAATATCTATTGGGAAGCAAGTTCCTAATCCGAACAGACCATAATAGTCTACAACACTTATTACAGAAAAAGATGTTAACAATCGAACAACAAAAGTGGATCGAATAGATCTCTACCTTCGATATGGAAATTTTACACAAAAAGGGGAAGGACAATGTAGTAGCTGATGCCCTATCAAGGAAAGATGAAGAGGTACAAGTCTATGCCGTATCAATGGTAATCCCAGAATTTTTGGATGAAATTCAAACTGAATATGCTAAGAATACAAAGGTTTGCTCCATAATTAACAACATAAATCAGTATCCAAAGTTTGAATGGAAGAATGACCTATTATGGTACCAAGGACAAATCTACTTAAGTGCAAAATCTAGGTTTAATACCAAGGTATGTAAAGAATCACATGACTACTCGGCCGTGAGACATGCAGGATTTTATAAAACCTACTATAATGGAAGGCAATCATTCTTTTGGAAGGGCATGCATTAGAGGAAATTTGGGGTCTAAAATAGGCCTTATAAGAAAACGTGCCAAAATAAGTTTTTGTGAGTTGGAATTCAAGAACCAATAGAATTTCAATAAAATAAGTCAACCATAATGGTTGAATTGACATATTTGTCATTAAAAAAAACTACTTTTTTTGTTCGTATTTTCGACATATCTCCCTGTGTTTTTACTCAAATTTCGATCAGGAGAGCTTGTTGGATGCATAATTTTATTCCACATCCAAGGAGTACCCACACTGCATACTTTTGATGGACCCTGCTACCCCAAAAACAAGAAATACCTGAAAAAATGTGATGATGATGTCATCATCACATTTTTTCAGGTATTTCTTGTTTTTGGGGTAGCAGGGTCCGTGAAAAGTATGCAGTGTGGGTACTCCTTGGATGCGGAATCAAATTCCGCATCCAACAAGCTCTCCCGATCGAAATTTGAGTAAAAACACATGGAGATATGTCGAAAATACGAACAAAAAAGTAGTTTTTTTCTTTCTTCCTCCAAAATTAATCAATATTCTTTTATTATTTTAACTATTATTTTATTATTTTAACTATTATTTTATTATTTTCCTTAGGAGGCCCATTTTAGACCCCAAAATTCCTCTAATGAATGCTGAAATTCACAAGTATGTTGCAGAGTGTGACACTTGTTAGAGAAATAAAGCAGAGAATATCTCAAGTAACGGGTTACTCCATCCATTGCATATCCCAAACCAGAAGTGGGAGGAAATTTCCATGGATTTCATTGAAGGTCTACCCATATCTGACAGGAAAGACAAATACTAGTAGTAGTAGACAGGTTAACCAAATATTTACATTTTATAGGAGTAAAGAGAATGGATTCCGTGAAGGAAACCGCAGAAGCAGTTTGTAAAAATATCTACAAGTTACATGGTTTCCCCAAGATTATCGTGAGTGATAGGGATGCCAAATTTAAAGGTAATTTTTGGAGAGAATTCTGCAAGCAAATTGGAACGACACTTAACATGAGCTCATCTTATCATCCTCAGACATATGGCTAGACAGAAGTCGTCAACAAATGCTTAGAGACCTACCTTCGTTGCTTCATAATTGATAAACAAAATAAATGGGTTCAATGGTTACATCTTGCAGAATGGTGGTATAATTCTACTTGTCACGCATCAACAAAAATGACACCATTGCAATCCCTCTATGGATATGCACCCCCAAAATGGAAGGATATCATTACTGACCAAGCAAGGGTTGCCTTAGTAAAAGACCATTTAGAATAAAATAAAAAGGTTGTACAAATACTTAAAGAGAATCTAAACACCGCAAGGAATAGAATGAAGCAACAAGCAGATCAACATCAAACATAACGTGAATTCGAAGTTGGAGATTGGGTATTTGTACGATTACAACCCTATAAATAATTGTCACTAAAAAAATTGGAAAGAATAAATTAGCTCCAGGGTTTTATGGCCCATATCAAATCAATAAGAAGATCAGCCACATGGAATATGCATTGGAGCTACCGAAATCAAGTCATGTCCACAATGTCTTCCATGTTTCATGCTTAAAAAGGATGATAGGTCAACACCACCAGGCACAAACACTACTCCCCATGTTAGATGATGAAGGAAGAATTATTTTTGAACCAGAATATATCATTACTACTAGAGAAAGAAGATTAAGGACGAGAGTAGTTAAAGAGTACCTTATAAAATGGAAAAACCTCCTGGAATAAGATGCAACATGGGAATCCGAACAATTCCAGAAACTACATCTTTCTCTAACACAGAATTGAGGACAAAGCTCCCTTAAAGGAGTGGAAATGTAACAAATATTAAGTAAATTAGTTAACTATTATCCGAAAGGGTGTAACCTTTCGTTTTACACACTCAAGACTATAAAGGCGAGTGTCATTTGTAATATTTATCATCTTCAATATACATATTTCCTTATTGCTCAACTATGGATTTCATGTCCTGGAGCCGATTGCTTCAGAGATGTGACAAAATAGGTGGAAGCACTAATTCAACTTTTCTTGCACTAATTCCCAAAGAGAAAGATGTGAACTCCTTTGACATATTTTTCCCAATCTCCTTGTGTAATATTGGGTAGAAGATAATAACCAAAATAATGGCTAGGTGGTTAAAAGGAATCCTGCCTCATATCATTCCAGAGAATCAAGGAGGTTTCATTAAAGGTAGGAGAATCAGGGATAATATAATCCTTGTCCAAGAGGCAATTCATTCCAGCCTCAATAATGGCGAAAAAGGTATGGTGGTGAATATTGACTTAGGCAATGCGTTTGACAGAGTTTCTCATCCCTTTCTCCTTAATGTAATGGCAAGATATGGATTTGATCCAGGCTTCATCAGTTGGGTCAAAGCCTACATCATCTCGACTTGGATTTCCCCTCTTATTAATGGAAGAGTGGTTGGTTTCTTCCAAGACACGCGAGGATTGAGACAAGGTTGCCCGCTCTCGCCTCTGCTCTATGTAATCCAAGCCTTTGTTCTCAGCCTCCAACTTGAGCAAGAAAGGAGGAACCAAGACCTAATCAGCATCTATATGGATCGAGGGACAAAAGACATCAATCATGCACAGTTTGCAGATGGCACAGATCTGCTTAGAGGGGCAAGTTAGCTCATAGGCCTAAGATTCAAAGCTGAATTGGATCACTATTGCCAAGCTTCAGGGAGCAAACTACACCTTAGAAAGAGATCGATCTACAGTTGGAATATCAACCCGAGGGAGATGTCTAGAATATCCTGGATACTAGAGATTGAAGGATTCACTATCTGTCACTGCTTTGAATTTCTGGGGATCCCAATTTTCAGAAATAAGCTAAAGAGCTCGGACTGGAATCCTTTGATTGAAAAATTCAAAAAAAGAATTCTTCTTGGGGAGCAGTTTGGTTAAATATGTCCAGGAAATTATTAATGATAGAAGATTTACTTAATAGCTATCCGCTCTATCAGTGTTCTATTCTATTGGCCCCTCCCAAAATTTTAGCAAAAATAGAAAATATGTTGAGATCCTTCTTTTGGCAAGGAGGGAAAAATGGTGAAGGGAAAAAATTGCTCTTATCAGCTGGAGGAAAATTAAAATGTCTCAGATGGAAGGAGGTCCCCGGATTAGAGATTTGAAGTTCCAAAACTTGGCAATGGGAGCTAAGTTTCTTTGGAACCTGGTTGACCAAAAGCCCTCTTGGAGCAGTAAGGTGATTTGGAACAAATATTTTACTGGACTGAGAATCCAGTGTTTGGATATCGTTCCCAGGATCAAGCATGGATCTCCCATATTTTCTCTCTGCTAGAAGGCGTTGCCTAGGTTCAAAGAAGACCTTCATTGGATACCAGGCAATGGTAAACATATTAAGATATGGCAAGACTCAATCTTGGGGAACTCGCTTGCTCCCCCTCTTCCAGAATTGAGAAGGTGGACTGAAAGGTAGGGAATCAACACAATGTGGGACATTTCTCATTGGGATAACAAGCCCCCTCACAGGTGGATAGGTTGGACTATGTTGGAGTGCCCTGTGGAGATGACTAGTGAGAAAATGTAATTCTTGGACTATCTTATAGGTATCACGCTGGTGGCAAGAGGAGAAAAAGATCACCGTGGATGGGGCAGAACTGGACTGTACACCTCTACACAAGGTTACAGAGTATACTCGGCAATCCTAAATGCATCCAACAACCCTACGATTTGGAAAATTTTGTAGGATGCCTCCACGCTGCGAAAAATCGACATTTTTTTTTGGATGATGGTGCACGGTCGGATCCTCACAGGAGAGAATCTGGAAAAGCATGGATTGAAGGCCCGTTTAGATGCCCACTATGCTGTGAAAGCACCGAAATCATCGTGCATCTTTTTTTTACCTGCCCCTACGCTAGAGTTATGTGGGATTAGCTCACTATCCCTGGGTTCGGCAAGGTTGAGATCCTAGGTAACGCTCAGTATTGGTTTTTTAACTAGGAAAAGGCATTCAAAGGTTACTTGGTGAAAAAAAGGGAATTAAAGAGTGTTGGATGACGCTTCCAAAGCTCCTTTGCTGGCACATTTGGATAGAATGTAACCATTGAATATTCTAGAACAAAGATCAAACGCTAGGGAAAATAGTTTCCAAGACGCAAGCTCTCATGGGAGAGGTTATAAAGATCAATAAGGTTTCTGGAAACAAAGCCAAGATCATATCCATTGAGATGAATTGGATGCATTCCTTTAATGCTTTTTCTATTTACATAGATCTAACCTTGAAGAAGTTGGAAATTTGGGAAATTAGACTTGACAAATCTCAATTCGGAAACTGGATGAAAGAGAGGAAGATGTTCAAGATGTTCTTCGACGGTGCCTCAAAGGGGAATCCAGGGATGGCAGGAGGTGGAGGGATCATCATTTGTCCTGAGGGGAAAATAGAAGTGGAATATTTCTAGAATATCAAAATTGACTCCAGTAACATGGCTGGATCCTATGGGTTGTGGAAGGAATCAAGCAGTTGAAAGAAAAAGGAGTTGAGGAAGCCATTGTCTTTGGAGATTCCCATTTAATAATATAGACGACGAATGGAGCAAGTCAGGGCCAAAATTTAAGGTTGGCTATACTGACTAAAAGAATTAAGTCCATCTCTAGGACCTTTCGTCGATTAGAGTTCTTTCATATTCTCCATGAGCTAAATGATTTGGCGGATCAGGCTGCTAATAAGTCAATGGTATTAAGTAAGAATGAGATGTCGATAAATATTCTCTTATCCTCGGCTTTTCCTCCTTAGGAAGCAAATTTTAAAAGTCTGTTGACCATCTGTCTGAGGGAATGTTCGGACATGATTGTAGGTGAAGAGGCAGACCATTATGATATGATTTTTCTAAAAATCAGATTGTTGTATTTTTTCCAATTATCTCTATTCTGATTTTAATATAAACATAACCGTTTTGTCAAAAAAAAAACGAATACAAAGACAATATAACATATCTAACACTAATTCACTACTGATACATAATTAATTAAATAATAACATAACATGCACTTAATTTAAGAGATTTAATGCAAGCATATTTCATCTTTAAATATGTGAAATAATTTTTCAGGCTTGCCATATATCTCCAATAATTGAATTGAAAGTAAATTAATATGCCAACTTATAATAGATATAGAATTTTGAGTTTGTATTCATACTTTTGATACTTTCCTTTTAGGTATTTAGTGCCTTATCATATTTCCTTGAAATTCAATTTGATTAAATGGGGAGTCTAACGTGTAAAGTTATTAGTCTTATAAAAATAATAATATGAATGAGAAATGTTATTTTATTGTTACACATAAATATTGGTAAATACATACATTTTTAGAAATATTAAATTTATGTTTTAGATATTGTACTTACTCTTTTTGTGTGCTTTGTGATTGTCTTATAATCTAAATGGATAGGGAAACATACGTACATTTAAGTGGATGTTTGAAATCACTATTGGTAGGTAATGTTTGATATTCGTCTTTGACGTTGGAGTGATATTCGTTTTTGACGTTGGAGTTGTATATTGTCAATAGTAAAATAAATGTTTTTATTTGGGAAGGGGTTTCAAGATTTATCACTTGTAATGTAAATGAAAAGTGGTATTAGACTTCAATTTTTATCAACTACTCAAGTACTCAAGGTTATGAAAATAGTGTAAGTTTAATGTCAAATAAGACTTAAATGTGATTCTTGATAAAAGAAAAACTAAGAAAATTTTTAAAAATTGCATAAACATTTTCATAAGCCCACTCCATGAACCAAAGCAAAACTAAAAATTTTAAAAATTGCACAAACATTTTCATAAGCCCACTCCATGAACCAAAGAAAAACTATTTCGATGTTTTTCATTATTTCGGGCTGCCTATATAAGAATACATTTTGTATTGTAAAAGGGTTGGTTAGTTGGTTAGTTGGTTGGCAGGTTGAAGAGCTAGCTAGTCATTTTGTTAGTTAGTAGTGTTTTGCAGACTATTAGACTGTTGTAAAAGCCTAGCTCTGGTTCTGTTATTAGCGGTAGCAATCTTACGGTAACCAGTAGCTGGCTTATAGAATATGCATGTAACGATCCGCAGGGATCGACAGGGAGGGAAGAGTGTATTGTAAAAGAGTTATATAGAAGAGAGAAGAGATCTAAGAGAGGAGATCTTAAGCTGCATATGCGGTGCAGCAGAACTGTGTTTTACCTTCCCCTGAGCTATAATAGAGAAACACAGTTCTGTGGACGTAACTCCCATCCTGGGGGTGAACCACGTAAAACCTGCGTGTTTTGTGTTGAATGCATGTGATTGTATTTGCTTACTGTTATGTACTATTTTGCACAAGATTGTTGTTTACAGTTGATGAATGAATGTGTTAATCAGTTCACAGCAGATATAGAAGGATAAACATAAGTTAAAGTCTTTGGCATGCTGTATACAGTTCATTTATGCTTTGTGTGAAACAGTCTCTATTGCAGTATTGAATAGCCTTGTATGTTAAGTCTCGCACGTCGACACGAGCCATGCTAAGTGCGCTGAACCGCGGAGGTAGGATATCACAGAGATGTGATATCACACCGGCAGAGGAGCTGCGGTGCGCGATACCACAGGTTAAGGGCTTAGCGTGAGTAGGAGATGTGTGTCGTACGGTGCACGGCGATGTGATAAGGTTGGAGATATCGCAAGTCGGGGAAAGTGCGCACCGCGGAAAGGGATCGCATGACAATATAAAGGACTATCTCGCGGATAGAAGAGCTGTGAGACGAGGAGATCACGCGACGCGAGCAAGAGGTCGCGCGACGCGCAGCAAGAGACCTCGCAGCTAGGAGAGGTGCGAGCCACCAGTGGGATTGCCACAGAACCTGGCCCAAGACACTTGAGTCCTTGGCCAACCCATTAGAGTCACTTCGGGTGAGACTTCAGGCCGCTTTACGGTCTGTCGCCGAAAGGGCCAGTGATCTAGGGGTGTTGTTGGTTGATTATAGTAAACCCGGGTCTGCCCATAGCAGCCAACAAATACTTTGCAATTGTGGGCAGACTAGAAACAACATTATTTTTCAACAAATGAAGACTTTCAAAGTTGATTTGTCCATATATAGCATGCCAAAAAAAACTAGAAGACAATGTACCTTCTTCATACTGAGAAAGGATGACAAAATTCTTAGCTCTTGAAGATGTTCCTTGTAGCTTCAACGGTTTCCCATATTCATACTTGGGCATGATGTTTCTAATATCAACTATCCCATTGAACATGTGGATGGAATGACCTTGTGTCAAATGTGCATAAGGGATACCAAGTTTCTTTGCAACTCTGAAACATCGAGGCCATTTTGTAACAGAAAGTTGAGGATTTGAGCCAATTTGAGCTTGATGGTGCCAATTCCCTTTGGTTTGAGGCTAGAATTATTTTCAAAATATACTACACCATCTACATTCCATTCAATTCTTCAAAGAATTATTTTCAAAATATATTACACCACCAAATCGCCATGGAATCACTCCAGATCATTGAGGAGGTTCAAAAAAAAAAATTAAACTGCAACAAGAGCTCCTTACTGCATGCAGATAGAAGGCAGAGCTAGGGAGACTGAAATCCATGTGCCTCTAGCTCTAAGCATGGGATCGTAACACTGGGTTTTTCCATAAATAGGATGAATCGAGGAAAAAATTTAAAGCTGTGTATGACATACACACCCAGGATCATGTTATTCATGATTTTGAAGATATCAAAGCTAAAGCCACTTGCCATTTCAGTGCAATTTACTCAGCAGAGGCCGACACCATCTCTGATAATGAGATCATGGACTTAGTTCCAAAAAATGTTAAAAATAAGGACAACGACAGGCTGATAAAAAGGATCACGATGGAAGAGCTGAAAGAAGCCGTGGATGAAATGAAGGATGATAAGGCACCTAGCCCAGATGGGTTCAACGCAACCTTCATCAAAGCTCGCTAGAAAATTGTACAGAAAGAATTATTCAAAACGGTGACGAAATCTCAAAGATTGTAACAAATATTAAATAAAATATTAAGTAAATTAGTTAACTATTATCCGAAAGGGTGTAACCTTTCGTTTTAAACACTCAAACCTATCAAGGCGAGTGTCATTTGTAATATTTATCATCTTCAATATACATATTTCTTTATTACTCAACTATTCGTGTCCTAAAGCTTATTGCTTCATTTGGTATCAAAACCAGCAAAACACCGTCGTTGTCCATTATCTCTCGTATCCTTCATCCATTGCATTTCACGCTCCACCTCCGCCTGCATCCACGCTTATTGACCCTCTCTTGGTCCATCGTCCTTCATCCTCGCTGCTCCCTCGCACCTCCTCCTCGCGCTTCCTCCGCGCTGCATCTCCCTCGCGCTCCTCCATCCACCACCTCCACCTCCATTCACCAACCCTCTATCCACCTCGCACCTCCATCCGCCACCCCTCCATCCACCTCCATTCACCTCCCTCCTCCAACCGCCACCCCTCCATCCACCTCGGGCCTCCTTCATCCACCCCTCCATCAGCCACTCATCCTTCTGCCACCTCCTCCGTCCCCCAACTACTCCACGCTCCACATCACCTATCATCCTCCGCCTCAAAGTTAAATAAAGATAATTACTAACTTCATTCACCACCACACCTTTCAAAAAAATAATATAAAAATAATGAAATAAAGTTAAATAATATATTTAAATTATTAACTTTATAAATTACAAATAATAATAATTATT
>LPNX010862369.1:189762-200877 GCA_001517045.1 Pseudotsuga menziesii
AAGGACAATAATGCGAATAGAAAAAGCTCAAAGAAGAAATCTAAAAATACTCCAAAGATATAAACACATATTTGAAGACTCACCGATGCAACTACCACATGAGAGAAGTATATAACACATAATCGAGGTTAAATCAGGGTCAAACCCTATCAAAGTTAAACCTTATCGGTATCCCCACCATCACAAAATAGAAATAGAAAGGTTAGTTCAAGACTTATTGAAGTGTGGTGTCATCACTAAGAGCATAAGCCCATATGCAACTCCAGTCGTGTTAGTACGAAAGAAGGACAAATCATTCAGGCTATGCATTGATTATCGAGGGTTAAACAAAATAACGATTAAAAACAAGTTTCCAATTCCCTTCATCGACGATATGCTGGATGAACTTCATGACGTGAAGTATTTTTCAAAACTTGATTTAAGGTCAGGGTACTATCAAATCAGGGTCCGATTAGAAGATATCGCAAAGACTGCTTTCCAAACTCATGTTCAGGACATTGTGAATTCAAAGTAATTCCTTTTCGGTTAACTAATTCCCTTGCCACATTCCAAGCAAGTTCTATGAATGAACTATTTCAGGCCTACTTAAGGAAATTTGTGTTAGTATTCTTCGATGACATCCTTATATATAGCAAGACGTGGAAGAACATTTGAAGCAACCAGAAAGGGTTCTATCTCTTTTGAAGGAAAACCAATTCTATGCAAAGAAGTCAAAATGCACATTTGGGAAGCAAGAAGTAGAGTATCTTGGTCTTATAATATCAAAGGAAGGAGTCAAGGTGGACCCAAGGAAGATCCAAGCGATGAAGGAGTGGCCCCAACCCAAGAATGTTTCAAAATTACGAGGATTTTTGGGATTAACAGGTTACTATCGAATATTCATCAAGAACTATGCACACGTCACTGCTCCACTAACAAATCTCCTAAAAAGTAATTCCTTTTTATGGGATGATGAAGCAAGAAAATGCTTTGAAGCGTTGAAACAAATTCTGTCTTCAACTCCTGTTCTAGCAACAACTAATTTTTCAAAACCATTTGTAATTGAATGTGATGCTTCAGGGTTTAGGATAGGAGCTGTGTTAATGCAAGAAGGTCATCCAATTGCTTTTGAAAGTAGGAAGTTGAACAAAAGAGAATTGCTACACTTTACCTACAACAAGGAAATGCTTTCCATCATGCATGCGTTAACTAAATGGCAACAATATCTATTGGGAAGCAAGTTCCTAGTCCGAACAGACCATAATAGTCTACAACACTTATTACAGAAAAAGATGTTAACAACCGAACAACAAAAGTGGATCGAATAGATCTCTACCTTCGATATGGAAATTTTACACAAAAATGGGAAGGACAATGTAGTAGCTAACGCCCTATCAAGGAAAGATGAAGAGGTACAAGTCTATGCCGTATCAATGGTAATCCCAGAATTTTTGGATGAAATTCAACTGAATATGCTAAGAATACAAAGGTTTGCTCCATAATTAACAACATAAATCAGTATCCAAAGTTTGAATGGAAGAATGACCTATTATGGTACAAAGGACAAATCTACTTAAGTGCAAACTCTAGGTTTAAGACCAAGGTATGTAAAGAATCACATGACTACCCGGCCGTGAGACATGCAGGATTTTATAAAACCTACTATAATGCAAGGCAATCATTCTTTTGGAAGGGCATGAATGCTGAAATTCACAAGTATGTTGCAGAGTGTTACACTTGTTAGAGAAATAAAGCAGAGAATATCTCAAGTAACGGGTTACTCCATCCATTGCATATCCCAAACTAGAAGTGGGAGGAAATTTCCATGGATTTCATTGAAGGTCTACCCATATCTGACAGGAAAGACAAATACTAGTAGTAGTAGACAGGTTAACCAAATATGCACATTTTATAGGAGTAAAGAGAACTGATTCCTTGAAGGAAACCGCAGAAGCAGTCTGTAAAAATATCTACAAGTTACATGGTTTCCCCAAGATTATCGTGAGTGATAGGGATGCCAAATTTAAAAGTAATTTTTGGAGAGAATTCTGCAAGCAAATTGGAACGACACTTAACATGAGCTCATCTTATCATCCTCAGACATATGGCCAGACAGAAGTCATCAACAAATGCTTAGAGACCTCCCTTTGTTGCTTCGTAACTGATAAACAAAATAAATGGGTTCAATGGTTACATCTTGCAGAATGGTGGTATAATTCTACTTATCACGCATCAACAAAAATGACACCATTGCAATCCCTCTATGGATATGCACCCCCAAAATGGAAGGATATCATTACTGACCAAGCAAGGGTTGCCTTAGTAAAATACCATTTAGAATAAAATAAAAAGGTTGTACAAATACTTAAAGAGAATCTAAACACCGCAAGGAGTAGAATGAAGCAACAAGCAAATCGACATCGAACATAATGTGAATTCGAAGTTGGAGATTGGGTATTTGTACGATTACAACCCTATAAATAATTGTCACTAAAAAAAGTGGAAAGAATAAATTAGCTCTAGGGTTTTATGGCCCATATCAAATCGATAAGAAGATCAGCCACATGGCATATGCATTGGAGCTACTGAAATCAAGTCATGTCCACAATGTCTTCCATGTTTCATGCTTAAAAAGGATGATAGGTCAACACCAGCAGGCACAAACACTACTCCCCATGTTAGATGATGAAGAAAGAATTATTTTTGAACCAGAATATATCATTACTACCAGAGAAAGAAGATTAAGGACAAGAGTAGTTAAAGAGTACCTTATAAAATGAAAAAACCTCTTGGAATAAGATGCAACATGGGAATGCGAACAATTCCAGAAACTACATCTTTCTCTAACACAGCTTTGAGGACAAAGCTCCCTTAAAGGAGTGGAAATGTAACAAATATTAAGTAAATTAGTTAACTATTATCCAAAAGGGTGTAACCTTTTGTTTTACACACTCAAGACTATAAAGGCGAGTGTCATTTGTAATATTTATCATCTTCAATATACATATTTATTTATTACTCAACTATGGATTTCATGTCCTAGAGCCGATTGCTTCAGAGATGTGACAAAATAGGTGGAAGCACTAATTCAACTTTTCTTGCACTAATTCCCAAAGAGAAATATGTGAACTCCTTTGACATATTTTTCCCAATCTCCCTGTGTAATATTGGGTACAAGATAATAACCAAAATAATGGCTAGGTGGTTAAAAGGAATCCTGCCTCATATCATTCCAGAGAACCAAGGAGGTTTCATTAAAGGCAGGAGAATCGGGGATAATATAATCCTTGTCCAAGAGGCAATTCATTCTAGCCTGAATAATGGCGAAAAATGTATGGTGGTGAATATTGACTTACGCAACGCGTTTGACAGAGTTTCTCATCCCTTTCTCCTTAATGTAATGACAAGATATGGATTTAATCCGAGCTTCATCAGTTGGGTCAAAGCCTACATCATCTTGACTTGGATTTCCCCTCTTATTAATGGAAGAGCGGTTGGTTTCTTCCAAGACACACGAGGATTGAGACAAGGTTTCCCGCTCTCGCCTTTGCTCTATGTAATCCAAGCCTTTGTTCTCAGCCTCCAACTTGAGCAAGAAAGGAGGGACCAAGACCTAATCAGCATCTGTATGGATCGAGGGACAAAAGACATCAATCATGCATAGTTTGCAGATGGCACAGATCTACTTAGAGGGGCAAGTTAGCTCATAGGCCTAAGATTCAAAGCTGAATTGGATCACTATTGCCAAGCTTCGGGGAGCAAACTAAACCTTAGAAAGAGCTCGATCTACAGTTGGAATATCAACCCGAGGGAGATGTCTAGAATATCCTGGATACTAGAGATTGAAGGATTAACTATCTGGCACTCCTTTAAATATCTGGGGATCCCAATTTTCAGAAATAAGCTGAAGAGCTCAGACTGGAATCCTCTGATTGAAAAATTCAAAAAAAGAATTCTTCTTGGGGATCAGTTTGGTTAAATCTGTCTGGGAAATTATTAATGATAGAAGATTTACTTAATAGCTATCCGCTCTATCAGTGTTCTATTCTATTGTCCCCTCCCAAATTTTTATCAAAAATAGAAAAGATGTTGAGATCCTTCTTTTGGCAAGGAGGGAAAAATGATGAAGGGAAAAAATTGGTCTTATCAGCTGGAGGAAAATTAAAATGTCTCGGATGGAAGGAGGTCCCCAGATTAGAGATTTGAAGTTCCAAAACTTGGTAATGGGAGCTAAGTTGCTTTAGAACCTGGTTGACCAAAAGCCCTCCTGGAGCAGTAAGGTGATTTGGAACAAATATTTTACTGGACTGAGACTCCGGTGTTTGGATACCATTCCCAGGATCAAGCATGGCTCTCCCATCTTTTCTCTCTACTAGAAGGCGTTGCCTAGGTTCAAAGAAGACCTTCATTGGATACCAGGCAATGGTAAACAGATTAAGATATGGCAAGACTCAATCTTGGGGAACCTGCTTCCTCCCCCTCTTCTAGAATTGAGAAGGTGGACTGAAAGGTAGGGAATCAACACGATGTGGGACATTTCTCATTGGGATAATGAGCCCCCTCATAGGTGGATAGGTTGGACTATGTTGGAGTTCCCTGTGGAGATGACTGGTGAGAAAATGTAATTCTTGGACTATCTTATAGGTATCACGCCGGTGGCAAGAGGAGAAAAAGATCACTGTGGATGGGGCAGAACTGGACTGTACACCTCTACACAAGGTTACAAAGTATACTCGGCAATCCCAAATGCATCCAACAACCCTACGATTTGGAAAATTTTGTGGGATGCCTCCACGCTGCGAAAAATTGACATTTTTTTTGGATGATGGTGCACGGTTGGATCCTCACAGGAGAGAATTTGGAAAAACATGGATTGAAGGCCCGTTTAGATGCCCACTGTGCTGTGAAAGCACCGAAATCATCGTGCATCTTTTTTCTACCTGCCCCTACGCCAGAGTTATGTGGGATCAGCTCACTATCCCCGGGTTTGGCAAGGTTGAGATCCCAGGTAACGCTCAGTATTGGTTTGTTAACTGGGAAAAGGCGTTCAAAGGTTACTTGGCTAAAAAAAGGGAATTAAAGAGTGTTGGATGAAGCTTCCAAAGCTCCTTTGCTGGCACCTTTGGATAGAATGTAACCATTGAATATTCTATAACAAAGATCAAACGCCAGGGAAAATAGTTTCCAAGACGCAAGCTCTCATGGGAGAGGTTATAAAGATCAATAAGGTTTCTGGAAACAAAGCCAAGATCACAACCATTGAGATGAATTGGATGCATTCCTTTAATGCTTCTGCTATTTACATAGATCTAACCTTGAAGAAGTTGGAAATTTGGGAAATTAGACTTGACAAATCTCAATTCGGAAACTGGATGAAAGAGAGGAAGATGTTCAATATTTTCTTCGGCAGTACCTCAAAGGGGAATCCAGGGATGGCGGGAGGCGGAGGGATCATCATTTGTCCTGAGGGGAAAATAGAAGTGGAATATTTCTAGAATATCAAAATTGACTCCAGTAACATGGCTGAAGCCTATGGGTTGTGGCAAGGAATCAAGCAGTTGAAAGAAAAAGGAGTTGAGGAAGCCATTGTCTTTGGAGATTCCCATTTAATAATCTAGACGATGAATGGAGCAAGTCAGGGCCAAAATTTAAGGTTGGCTATACTGATTAAAAGAATTAAGTCCGTCTCTAGGACCTTTCGTCGATTAGAGTTCTTTCATATTCTCCATGAGCTAAATGATTTGGTGGATCAAGCTGCTAATAAGTCAATGGTATTAAGTAAGAATGAGATGTCGATAAATATTCTCTTATCCTCGGCTTTTCCTCCTTAGGAAGCAAATTTTAAAAGTCTGTTGACCATCTGTCTGAGGGAATGTTCGGACATGATTGTAGGTGAAGAGGCAGACCATTTTGATATGATTTTTCTAAAAATCAGATTGTTGTATTTTTTCCAATTATCTCTATTCTGATTTTAATATAAACATAACCGTTTTTGTCAAAAAAAATGAATACAAAGACAATATAACATATCTAACACTAATTCACTACTAATACATAATTAATTAAATAATAACATAACATGCACTTAATATAAGAGATTTAATGCAAGCATATTTCATCTTTAAATATGTGAAATAATTTTTTAGGCTTGCCATATATCTCCAATAATTGAATTGAAAGTAAATTAATATGCCAACTTATAATAGATATAGAATTTTGAGTTTGTATTCATACTTTTCATACTTTCCTTTTAGGTATCTAGTGCCTTATCATATTTCCTTGAAATTCAATTTGATTAAATGGGGAGTCTAACGTGTAAAGTTATTAGTCTTATAAAAATAATAATATGAATGAGAAATGTTATTTTATTGTTACACATAAATATTGGTAAATACATACATTTTTAGATGTATTAAATTTATGTTTTAGATATTGTACTTACTCTTTTTGTGTGCTTTGTGATTGTCTTATAATCTAAATGGATAGGGAAACATACGTACATTTAAGTGGATGTTTGAAATCACTATTGGTAGGTAATGTTTGATATTCGTCTTTGACGTTGGAGTGATATTCGTTTTTGACGTTGGAGTTGTATATTGTCAATAGTAAAATAAATGTTCTTATTTGGAAAGGGGTTTCAAGATTTATCGCTTGTAATGTAAATGAAAAGTGGTATTAGACTTCAATTTTTATCAACTACTCAAGTACTCAAGGTTATGAAAATAGTGTAAGTTTAATGTCAAATAAGACTTAAATGTGATTCTTGATAAAAGAAAAACTAAGAAATTTTTTAAAAATTGCATAAACATTTTTATAATCCCACTCCATGAACAAAAGCAAAACTAAAAATTTTAAAAATTGCATAAACATTTTCATAAGCCCACTCCATGAACCAAAGCAAAACTATTTCGATGTTTTTTTATTTGAAAAAAATGTAAATTATAACTATATATAAAAGTAAAAGTTATATTTTAAACTACCCAATCGATATAAATATTTTTTAATTTGAAAAAAAAAATACAACTTTATATATAAAAGCAAAAATTAGATATTTTCAACTTTTAACTTTTATATATAAAATTGTAATTTACATTTTATTTCAAATTAATACACTGTATAAACCAAACCAAACTATTCAATTGATATCCATGCTCTTTTTTATAAGCATTTTATTTTTAGAAAATGTAAATTATATATATTTAATGATATTCTACTACAACCTAAGCTTTAGGTTAGAAAAAAAATATTAAGTGTCCATAACAGCATACGGCATTTCCATTTTTGAAATCATATATATGGATGGTTAATGGAGAAGCCTACTCGTTCATCCAAACTCGTTCATCCAACAAATGGTCGATTCCCCAAATTGTTCAACATCCACCTAACCTATCAATAATGCACATATGTCCAATAATTCACTTTATGGCCCCGTTTAAATGAATCATTACTAGAAACTAAAGTGTATCTTTCCAACTTAACTTGTTTATGTGCAATGCACATATGTCCAATAATTCACTTTATGACTCCGTTTAAATGAATCATTATTAGAAACTAGAGTGTATCTTTCAACTTAACTGGTTTATGTAAAAGTGCAAGGATACTATACAATGTTTAGTTTTATATAAGTTTTTTTCTTATATGGAAGTGCAGAGTTTTGAACTTATTTGTGTGTCAAGGCTCGTTAAAATACAAATAATGTTAAAAATATAAACTGTGTTAGAATAATAAACTAGGTTAAAAATACAAGTTATGTTAAGAATTGAACTGTGATCTATTCGGAGTCATCAATCCGTGCTAATCAATGCATTGTCTCCATAAAAACTTACACAAATGTCAACTCACTACCCAATACATAATTAAAAAATATAACAATATATACTTACGGTTAAAACTTTACTGCCAATATATATATATATATATATATTTCAAAATGAAAATATATATTATGTCTCTCACTACCTAATACATAAATAAAAGATATGACAATATGTACTTACGGTTAAAGCTTTACTGCAAATATGTATTATGTTTTTTTTTCATAAAGAAAATACAACTTTATATTAATGTAATGTCGTGTCAGAAAACAACTAGTACATTCAGTAGATACATGGTAAGTAACACAATGCTAGTCCTCCACAGATCGAACAAGTGGCAAAAAAATGCACCAAAACAAGGTGATAGATCTCAAAATAGCCATGACCCACCAGGGCAATATAGAGAGTTCTTCAAAGAGATGCTAAAACAAGTCATCCAGTAACAACAAATCAAGTCTGCTTGCATTATAGCAAGCCAAAAAATATAACCAAGTCCAAATACAAAATGTAACCTCCTAGAGGAAAACATATAGGAACATCCACCATGCAGTCATTAATAACTTCTTTCCAGAAGATCTTCCCGGGCTCCGCACTTAATCCTTGTTTAGAAAGAGAATCAACCTAAACATTGAATTCCCAATAAATACGGCCATGTATGTACTACCCAATACATAATTAAAAGATATGACAATATGTACTTATCGTTAAAGCTTTATTGTAAATATATATTATGTCTTTATAGACTTTTCTTGATTTCCATATTTATTTTTTTTTAGACGAAAAAAACACTCCTTGGTATTCAATTGAATCAAAGGAATTGTGTACATCATCACGAATTATCAGAACCAAACAAGTGGCCTCTAACAGCTAACATCTAGCCAGAAAATACGGCTAACATCAATAGCAAATCCAAAGAAAATGTGTTCCTTTAGAACCTGCTACTGACAATACCAGGCATTATGTACTAGTAAAGTTCCTCTCATAAACTCACTGCAAAGCTATCAGCCAAGTATGTCCCTAAAGAAGATAATAAGAGCCCAGAGGCATTGACCAAGTCCGGGCTAGGGTCATCTCTCATAGTCAAATGTCATGACTAATCAACAAGAAATAAACTTTCACATATAGGAGCCAAAACAAAAATTCAAAAGACCCGCAGGCCTTTGGAATATCAGAGCAATGCTTTCAAAATAGCTGAATTCTCACTTCCTCCAAACGCTCACCTTCACATATTTTAGTAGAGGTAAGATGGCCCGATACCATATTAAGCCCTGCCTTGGATAATGTATCTACCCTCTTATTATATTCCCTATAGACATACCTGAAATCCACATAAGTGAACGAAGATATAAGATTTTTGGTGTTGTTGCACCAAGCTTCTAAGTTCTCCATGGCAAGAGTGGATTCTCCCTTTGCCCAATTTATAATCACAAAGGAATCGCCAAAGACATGTAGATATGGTAATCCAATGTCTTTGACAATGTACAGTAATGCCAAGAGTGCCAATAGCTCGGCTCTTGTGTTAGTGTTGTATCCACAGCCTAATATAATGGAGAAATAATGTTGTTCATTAATCCAAATACAAACACCCACACCTCCTGTTGAATCAGCTACAGCTCCATCAAAGAAAGCCATAAGAAATAGTTTATTTGGAGGAGGTCCAATATTTCTGACTTTAGTCCTTATAATATGAGGTACTTGGTGAGTAGAGACCTCTAACATAATCCTATGGCAGAGTCTGGAAATATTTGGTTCTATGTTCTCAAATATGTATCTATTTTTGGTCTTCCAGAGATTCCAAATGAAAAAAATAGGCAAATACAGAAGATCCCCATCCTTGAAGAACCAGTTGATGAGGTTCCATGAGAGTGTCAAATTTGACCAAACCAACTGCACATTGAAGAAACTGTCTAAACGGTGTAATACCTTTTGCATGAATGAATAGTCAACACATAAATGATCAATAGATTCAACATCTGACTTGCATAAGCTACATCGGTTGGGACCAATCCAACCCCTCTTATACAGGTTGTCCCATGTATTGATTTTCTTATTATAAGACACCCAAGTAAAGCACTTGAGTTTTTGCGGGATATTGAATTTCCAAACCATTAAGAGAAAATTTTCTGAAGGTTGAGGCAAAAAATCAGACACAATGAGTTCATATGCTTTTTTTGCCGAAACCAAGCCAGGTTTCTTATCATACATCCATAGTAGAGAGTCTTTAGAGATTCTTATCTTAATACCACCATGAGATAGGTCTTTGAAAAAGGTCATCCAGAGATTAGCCCAATTACCCCCCAAGTCAAGATCAACAGTCACTAGTGGAAAATGAGAGATTAGTGACCAGGAGACCAAAATTTTTGGTCACCATAGTTTTTTTGAAGGGATAAATGACCAAAATTGATAAATTTAAGTGAGATAACTAAAAAAGACCAAGATAAATGACCACTTTTGGTCATGGGATAAAACCCAACTAAAAACGACCAAGATAAATGACCAAATTTGGTCACAGGATATCTAGACTAAAAATGACCACATAACAATTGGTCATTTATTTGGTCATTTATAGTTTGTCACTCCGGCAATAAAAAAAATTCTCAATTGTTTTTCCCTCTCAAATCAATTGTTTGTTTTTCCCTCTCAAATCAATTGTTTCACCCATTTTTGGACATAGGAAGCCAATGAGCAAAGGCAAATTCTTAGAAGCTAGATCCAGAGGGAGGAAGAAAAAATGAAGGAGGATATCCTGAAGAGTCCCCTCACATTGAAGGTAGCGGGTCTTCTGCTGCTTGCCATTGCATTAGTTGGAAGCACAAAGGAAACTGGGAAGGGAAGTGACACATTTGAACTCTCCTCCTTTACATTCCGATGGATTCTATGGGCCAAAGTTGTGGAGAGAAATGGAGGAGGCACTAGTACAAAAGCACGGATTTTTCCACGGAGGTTTTCCACGTTTCTTACTTTTTGGTGTAAAATCCAATGTAATAGGAATGAGACGTCGCTGTATCCATGCCTAGCCGTCGCTATATCCATGCCGGGACTCTTAGACGTCGCTGTATCCATGCCTAAACTCTTTGCTGTCGCTATATCCACGCTTGACCGTCTCTATAGTGACGGCACCGTCTTTTGTTGACTTTTTACAAATAAGAGGTTCTTTTTGTTTTCGTTTTCGTGGGGCACGGGTGGATTAATGCTTATAAGTGGAGGGAAACACATAGACAATTAAAAGTGGAGGGAAACGAAATAGTATCTCCCCACCATTTGAAACAATTTCAATTAAAGAATCATCAGAACATCACTACGAGAAATCAGCAATCAATTC
>LPNX010862375.1:0-20490 GCA_001517045.1 Pseudotsuga menziesii
TCATTCTCTATAAACATGTGTAAAGGAAGTTTGTATGAAGTAACTTGTGATGTTGTCTTAAGCTCCAAAGCTACATCGTGCAGAGTAATATCATGTATAGAATTGGACATTGACCATGTTAAAAAAAAACTTTAATAAAACATATAGATATAAAATCATCATTCATAATACATACCAAATTTATTTATATATAATGATTAATAATAATACAAATCAAATATATTGAATATAATATATTGTAATACATTGCTATGTTATTTCTTTAATAAAACATACAGATGTAAAATCGTCATTAATAATATATACCAAATAGGTTTATTTATAACAATAAATAGTAATACATATTAAATAAATTGAATATATTGTAATAAAATCATCATTAATAATATATACCAAATTTCTTTTATCAATAATCAATAAAAATACATATCAAATAAATTGAATATATTGTAATACATTACTATGTTATTTCTTTAATAGAACATATAGATATAAAATCACCATTAATAATATATACCAAATAGGTTTATTTATAATGATCAATAGTAATACATATTACATAAATTGAGTATATTGTAATACATTACTATGTTATGTCATGTTTGAATTCTAATATTATTATGTGATAATTGACTAAAGTAAATATTAAGTAATTTATAAATAAGGCTATAATCTTAAAGGCTACATGTAATGATATTTTAGTCATGAAATTAAAAATAAAATTTCATTAGATGAATGTTGGTCTTATTGCTAATAGGTCTCCTATGATGAATGCATGGGAACCTAGTAAGCCAGTGCATAGACCATTTTTCTCTTCGCTTATCAACTCAGGTCTCTTTTCCATTTCTAAATACCCACAAATCTTTTCAAAGAAAATATAAAATAAAATTAGTATATTCTAAAATTTAAATGGTGAAGATGCTTAAGTCATGCAACAAAGTGAAAGGAAATACAAGCATCTATCCTCGTAACATCAAATATTTAAAGAGAACAATAATAATTATAAAAAAACATTGAACGCTACAAGGGCTGCAAAGGGCTCAAATCACAATCAAGTATCAAGGAAATAAAAAATCTAAGAAAAATAAATGCAATCCAAATTTAAGAAACAAAGAAGCCATTTATGAAACTAATCAAGCGAGTAAAAAGGGCTCAAACTGCAGTCAAGTATCAAGGAAACAAAAATAAATTAAACCAAAATAAACACAAACTTTTAAATTTGAAAAAATGCTCCCAACACAAAAAACAACAAACCACTAATATTTTTCAAGATATCAAAGTTAAAAAGTTTTAACTTTTGAATGAGTTCATTCTTACTAAGCGGAAGTATTGTTAAATTAATTATTTAACCTTTTATACTAGGACACTATCTATAAGTAGATAGGTCCCAACTTTGTTTCCTATCACATATAAGAAAAAACCAATGTGTTAGTTAATTATCAAAACATCAAACTTCAAACAGATTGCATCAAGCAAATGTAGCTCCAATATTATTACATTTAATACGAAGTATAGACTATAGAACCTATTTTTATCTGAAATGCAAGTTCAATTTTATATATGGTAATCCTTCTCCTGTCAAGAATTTCATTTTTCCAACCTACTCCAAAAATAGAGGAACATCAAAGTTAAATTAACAAGAATCATGATGTCACATACCCCAATTTTGTAAAATAATGTTTCTTGTTTTAATTTGATTCCTAAGACATTATGTTAAATTTAATGCTAAGTAGAAACTGATGACTCAGCAAAGTCAAAAGATGTGGAATGTAATTTTGAATATTTTATTTTTAATAAATAAAAAGTGGAGACAACAGCTTGGGAGAGCTGTTAATAAGAGTGTTATTGATCAAACTAGTGGAAGGAACTAGGTGGAGAGCAAAAAGACAAGTGGCGGCATCCTCAAACACTTCCTATGTTGCAGGTGGCAACTTCCCTACATTTGGGGTCATGATCCCCCAAGAAAGTGGGATCAGAGCAGGTGGGTCAATTAATGACAACTAACCCAAAAAGACCTAGGCAATCTTTTAAAAGTGCCCAATGTAGAGAGCTGAGGCTGCTCAAATATTTTCCAGGAGAAGAATCATTCAGGTGGAATGCACTTCAAGGAATTCATTGGGAAAAAGGGAAATTATAAGGAAGGTGTTTTGAAGGATAAACTGCAGTAACTTGATCTGAAACAGCTTCTTAGCTGAGAGAATTTGACTGATGAGTTCAGGATTGGTATTGAGTCTCAGGACTAGTACTTGAGTATTTGCTTCACCTAGTTCCAGCTAGGGAGACCAGAGCAGGCTCGGGGGTCCTGAGGAGTCATTGTTTGAGCACTCTCTAGGAGTTGGTAGGGAGGAACAGCCTCCCATTGCTGTTGTCGACCAAGTTTTAAGAACAGGTTCTGTAATTTATTAATTTATGTGTTATTATCTGTGTGTGATTGAATGATGCATTTTCAGTTTATAGGTAAAAACTTAGAGGATAAAATATCTTAGCTTGTTTAGTAATGAATTTATTCTTAATGACAAACAAATCCTACCTGTGTTTTTCCCCATCTGGAGTAATCCAGATCGTACTCTAGCACAGGTGGTGTATTTAAATGAAGATAGGATGATGTAAATTTAAAATAAGATGTTAGCTTGAATAATAGAATGTTTGCTTTTATCTGTTATCAGAAGAAATATCATTTTACTAACAGTAGTATGTTTTGGGTAGACGAAACACTTCTCTAAACAGTATCCACTTTCATAATCTTCTCATTTATGTTAAAACAAAAAAGAAATGAAGAAAATAGTTAAAATGTGTAGTGTTAGGTTAAATAAATTGCTTTTCAGCTCTAAGGTTCATTTCTCTTCCTATTGCAGAATAAATAACTAATGTGATATTAGCGAATAAACTTCGAGTAAGATAGAAAAACCATTGATTTAATTCTAAAGACAAACTAGATGGTTTCAGATTTATTTATGACTGATAATGTAAGTAACTCATTCATCTTTTCTAAATAAACTTAAGCAAGATCTACAGCTAATAACTTGTCTAAAGGATTTTAAACAAAACTACTAATTATTTAAAGAAAGGAATACAGTTATTTTATTATTACCTTTATTTATAAATTTTAGTGTTATAATCTAAATCGACAATATAGATACAAGAGGAATTTCTTTATAAATTATTTAATATAGAAAGTATAAGAATATAATAGCAAAATACTTCATCATTATACATCTATAAATAAAATAAATAACAAAGATAATGTATACAATTATAGGAGCAGTAATTGTTTGTAGGTAAAACAACACTCATATCCCATTATAATAAATATCATGTAATTATAAATTTTGTACTTAAGGATGTAACTATCAGTTACATAAGTAAAACTCTAAGAACAGTAAATTACATCATTTCCGAAGGTTAACAAATACAAGACAATATTTATAACCTTATTAGAACAGAGAAATTTAAGGTAAGTTCTTACAGTTATCCTAAATAATTTACAGGGTAAGATTAAATATAATAACTTGCAGGAATTTAATTAACAGAACATAAACATACTCGATTCACCAAGCTTAATAACCATTTACACAATATAAGTAATAGCCAAATAAATTACAATAGTACATTGCAATTAAAAGATAATTTAAAGAAACAGTAAATACTTTTTCTTATTGCCAAGTTAGGGTAAAACCCTAATATCTCAAAATTTACAACAAAGGTAATAAACTGAAAGAGTTTAAGCTCCTTCTAATGCCTCTCGGCTTCAAACAAAATTAACAGAGTAAGGCTTTACCAGCTTTCTTTCATTTTTACATATTTACACAAGTAACTATAACAAAAATCAAAATTCACAGTCACGGCCTAAGCCGGAAACCCCGCATAAAGCAAGGGTTTTAACATCAACGAAAAACAGCGAACTAAGTAACCCAGGTAAACCAAAACCACGAGGGTTTTGCAGGCCACGGTGACCAACCATAAAATGTCCCATAAGGGACTGAACAAGGAAGAACTACCATGGGGTATCCAAGGCTTACCCGTGAGCAGGCAACTGCCACAGCCTCGCACCAACCACGCGGTAGGACAAATCGATACCTATGTAACATCAAACAAATGCTGTCAATTCTTTGCTTTTATTTAAGTAGACCTGTAACAAAATAGAGATGTAGAAATAACAAAAGTGATAATATAGTTTTTACCTCAAAGCTTCACCGAAATGTAACCACCCATAATTAGCAGCGCTGCCACCAACGTAAAAAGAAGTAAACCCTTCATCTGTTGCAAGAAAGAAGGAGATTACTACACCGTATCGACCAACGGCGACAGAGAATTGCAGTCACCGGCCCAGCAAGTATAAACACTTGTGCCGCAATGGTTCTCCAACCAAAAACACAGTATGTTGTGTAACCCTAAGACCAAACAAAAATCAAGAGGTGAAGCTACAACGCTCACTATTGAGCCGCGGGAGAATAAGACACTTGTAGACTGAAGATTATTGAAAGGAGCAAGAAGCAAAGGATAAACCTTGAAGGAAAACCAACAACCCAGTTCCAACAGCAATCAAAATGTTTACAACTCTTCTCTATTGAACGTGCAGGGCGAGCTCACAACGTACAAGAGACAAAGAAGCTAAGCCGGGAGACTGCTAGCAACAAGTTGCAGAGCGACAGGGCGGGAAACTAACATAGTAGTAGAGCAGCCGGAGGCCGAAAACAGTGGAAGAAATAACAAGCTTAGGGTTTTCCAATGCCCTTTTAACTACACAACACTTGGCCACGATGATGCCACGTTCACCAAGCAAATTATTTGCATGCAGTGGGTGAAATCATATAGTCCCGGCGAGCAATCAACCAAGAGTATTATTTCCAATCATTTAGTAAATCGGAGGATCCACCATATTCCTTGCTTCCAATGTCAACCTAACATGCACGCCGCATGGTAAACAAAAGATTCATTACCATAAAAACTATGCCATAAAACTCATCAACGGCGTGGGGAATAATACGACCCATCATTATACAATTGGTATACATTTAATAAAAGATTATAAACTTAGATCAAGGTTAAACCATATATTCATTATGGCGCGGTCCATTTCATGACCTTTCTACTTATGCTTTGAAAATTAGTCTTTCAACAAATTATTATAATTATGGCAAGGGTTATGCCACTTATCATTTAACAAAAGAATTTCTTAAAAACCTATGATAAGGTACCCTTTTTGCTAGCTATTTTCTTATAGTTTACCCTTGAGTATTGATTTATTAACTATTAGGGTTTACATTTGAGATGTTAAAGCCTCATAGAGCTTATCATTGGAAATTTGATCTTTTAATAATAATAACTGGACGAAATTTTTCCCAGGTAAGTTATGTGTAAAAGAACTCAGAGCATCAACACTAACTTAACTCTTTTTGAAGAGCAGCATGTAATAATGTTATAATTCCTTTAAAATTCAAGCTTAGAAGTTGGAATATTGGTACAAAAAATCATTTATCAATATGCATTACTTATCACAAGGAGTAACCAAATCTATCTCGACGTAAATAGTATATGTTCACAATTTAAGATAGACCCTTAACGTAATAACCCTGCCATCCTTAGTCTGCATGCAAAGAAAGATTTAAGGTGTTTACACACACGACGACTATGGTAAACATCAAAGAGTTTAGTACGCAATAAGAACTATAAATTACAACTACTAGAGAGAAAGTAACTGTCACCAATACTGATAGGACTGAATCTCATTTCCATGGCGTCTTTAAAAAGAATAATGATTTAATGATTTTACCTCATAAAACATTTGAAATTGAATAACATTTATATTCTTTTACTGAGCTATTATTTTTGCAACGAACATATATCTGTATGTGTAATGATTATTGACAAGCAACACCGGATCTTTCTTACCTGTAAATCTGTAAGAGCAAGTAAACTTTCTGCGTTAGCTCAAAAGCTAAGTAAGCCCAGAATACCAAGACAGTTCCACCTTGTGGTCGCAAAGAAAAACAAGTCATTAAACTGAAAAAGAATTATTCTATAAGATAAACATAATCAAGTAGATAATTCATATTATGAAATCATTAACATATAACTAATTAAAACAATTAGCTGACTGCATTATTAAACATGATCTGTATTTTCAAAATTTTAAATTTTTCAGAAATTTTGGGATTTTGACATGTGGTATCAGAGCGCAAGGTTCAAACACTAGGCCTTGATGCAACCCAACTAGATTTTATAGAACAGTAAATTAAAATAATATGCTAATATATATTTTGTTTTATGTTAAGAACAGAAAATTTTCTTTTTCTGAAATTTAACAGGAAGGTATGGAAAAGCTGGGAGAGTATGCGCAGGAGGAGTCTCCAGAAAAAAACACAAGAAATTTGCCCAGAGAACCTATGTTAGAAGAGGGGACTGCCAACTCCTCAGAGTTGTTGCAGACTGTAAAAGATTTAAAAACTGAAATGGAGTCTGTAAAGAAGGAGAATGAAAGGATCCTAAAGGCTCAGGAAGAATTGAACCAAATTTTAATAGAAAATTTCCAAACTGAAGGAAGGAGTAGAAGGTCAGAATCTGAAGATGTCAGTCATCAAAGAAAATCCAAAAAGATGAAGCTTGCAAAAACTGAAAGTAGTTCATCATCTGAAGGGTTTGGTGAACGACAAAGTTACCATACTACTAGTGACAGTAGTGAAGATGATTTGTATGACAAGAAGAAGAAATACAAACCATATGAGGAAATTTTAGGGGAGTTCAAAAAGATAAAGCCCCCAACTTTTAATGGAGAGACTGAGAAGGGGGAGGAAGCGGAGTCCTGGTTGTCCGAAATGAAGAAGTACTTCCATATATATAATTACTCTAATCAGTTAAAGGCGAGGATGGCTATATATAACCTCTCAGGAAAGGCTGACATATGGTGGCAAGACTTGAAGAGAGTCAAGGGTATAAGAGAAAAAGAAGTTAATTGGAGTACCTTTAAAAGGTATTTCAAAAAGAAATTTCTGTCTCAGCAGTATTACGAGGAAAGAGCTAAAGAGTTTTATGAATTGAAGTTAGGTTCAATGACAATGAAGGATTTGAACAACAAATTCTTAAGTTTACTTAGGTATGTACCCTATCTAGTAGACAAGAAACCAAAAGTACAGCGATTTCTTAGCTGTCTATCGTATTATATTAAAGACAGAATTGAATATGATAATCTGAAGACTTTGGAGGAAGCTATGAGGAACGCTAATTTTTGTTTTGAGCAGAACCGGAAGAAAGAAGGTTTGGCCAATTGGAAGGCTAAGAAAAATAACAATCAGACTGAATTTAAGAAGAAGGAATTTGTATCTCACAGAAATTTCAAGAATAATAAGACCAAAAATTATTCTAACAACAAGAGTTTCCAGGGAAATAGGAATGGTACTTCCAATAATTCGAATAATTTTAAGGGTAAGGAGACTGCAAATAACCATGAAAATTTTACTAAGAGTTTTGAACGTAAAGAGCCTGTTAAGTGCTGGGAATGTAATGGCCCGCACTATGCCTCGGTCTATCCAAACCGAAAAAAGACTGTTAGTAATATTCATACTGTACAGGAGGAGATGACCGTTGGGGAACTAGCAAGGAGCATGCCCAGAATTAACGTGGCTTTGGAGAACTGTTAAGCTGAATATCAGAATTCCATGGTGGAAGTAGAAGGTATGATTAATCAAACCCCTGTAACCATTTTAATCGATCCAGGAGCTAGTCTCAGTTATATTGCACCTCAAATAGTGGAAAAATGTAAGTTGTCTGTCGATAAGTTTGAAAATTCTTGGTTAGTTCAATTAGCCACTGGGGCTAAAAGAAAAGTAACTTGTTTTGTGAAAGAATGTGCTTTACTTATGGATGAATTTGAAATTGTAGTTAAACTTAATGTTTTGCCACTTGGCTCATATGATTTGTTGATTGGTATGGACTGGTTAGAATAGCATAAAGTAATTTTAAACTGTTACGATAAAACTTTTACATGCTTAAATAGTGATGAACAACCAGTAAAGGTTAAGGGTATTCCTAGAAAAACTATAGTAAGGCAGATTTCTGCTTTACAACTTAAAAGAGCTATTAGAAAAGGATGTAAAGCCTATGCAGTAACTATTACAGATGAGGAAGGTAAAATTAAAACAGATAAGCTAAAAATAGAAAATATTCATGTTTTAAAGGAATATACTGACGTATTCCCAAAAGAAATTCCAAAATTACCTCCAAAGAGGGACTTGGATTTCACCATTGAATTGGTACCAAGTGCGGTACCTAGTTCAAAGGCCCCTTATCGAATGAACATTTTGGAACTAAATGAGCTAAAATCACAATTAAAAGAGTTAATTGATAAAAAGTACATTCGACCTAGTGTGTCTCCCTGGGGGGCACCGATCATCTTTGTTAAAAAGAAAGACGAAACTATGCGATTATGCATAGAGTACCGTCAGCTAAACAAGATGACTATCAAAAATAGATATCTGTTGCCCCGTAAGATGATCTGTTTGATCAACTACGTGGAGCCACGATGTTTTCAAAGATAGACTTGAGTTTAGGATATCATCAAGTAAGAATTAAAGATGAAGATATCTTCAAGACAGCCTTTAGAACAAGATATGGACACTACGAGTTTGTCGTAATGCCATTTGGGCTTACTAATGCCCCAGCTGTCTTTATGTGCTTAATGAACAATATAATGCATAAGTATTTTGATAAGTTTGTGGTCATGTTTATCAACGACATCCTAATTTACTCTAAAACGGAAGAAGAACATAAAGAACACCTAAAAATTGTTTTGCAAGAGTTGCGAGAACATCAACTCTTTGCCAAGTTTAGTAAGTGTGACTTCTTTAAGGATAAAATTCAGTATCTAGGTCACGTAGTGACCAAGGAAGGGATTTATGTAGATCCTGAAAAGATACGGGAAATCGAAGATTGGCCGGTTCCTAAAGATGTAATGGATGTTAGGTCGTTCATGGGAATTACCAGTTATTACCGGAGGTTCATTGAAGGCTTTTCAAGGATAGCAAATCTGATAACTTCCTTACAAAAGAAAGGAAAGAAATTTGACTGGAACCTGAAATGTGAAGAAAGCTTTAAGAAGTTAAAAACTCTATTGACTAGTGCACCTATTCTAAGAATAGCAGATCCTAATAAAGACTTCGTAGTATGCACTGATGCCTGTAATAATGGCTTAGGCGATGTTCTGACTCAAGAAGGGCATGTCACGAAAAGAATTATGCAACTTATGATCTGGAACTAGCAGCTGTAATACACGCCTTAAAGATGTGGCGACATCATTTAATTGGCAGAAAATTTATTTTAATGACTGATAATAAAGGACTGAAATATCTTTTAGATCAGCCTAATTTAAATGCTAGACAAGCTAGGTGGTTAGCTTTCTTAAATGAATATGATTTTGAAATCCAGCATATAAAGGGTAAGGAAAATAAGGTGGCTGATGCATTAAGAAGAAACGCTAAGATGAACTTTACAGCAGCAATCAGCACTTACGTTTCAAATTTAAATGAACAGCTTAAAAAAAGGGTAAAACAAGATGAAATTTATCAGAAATTGCAAATTACAGCTAAGGAAGAACCTACAAAAAACTTAATAAAAGGTTATAGTTTAAATGAAAATGAATTTTTATTATATAAAGATAAACCGTATGTACCTAATGTGCCTAAGGTTAAGTTGTTAATTCTAGATGAAGTCCATAAAACACCATATTCAGGACACCCAGGTTATCAAAAGACTATAACCATGCTAAGAAAAGAATATTTTTGGCCAAATATGAAAACTGAAGTAGCTGAATACATTGCAAGGTGTTTAGAATGTCAACAGGTGAAAAACCGAACACCAACACCCAGCTGGTTTGCTACAACCTTTACCTATTCCTAATTGGAAATGGGAAGTGATTAGCCTAGATTTTATCACTGGACTGCCTAGAAATCAGAATCAGAATGACTCTATTATGGTAGTGGCTGATAAGTTAAGCAAGGCAGCTTATTTCATACCTGTTAAAACTACTTACAAGGCTGCCAATATAGCTGATATCTTCCTAAAGCAGATTTTTTTATTACATGGAGTACCGAAGGTTATAATCTCAGACAGAGATCCTAAGTTTACAGGAAACTTTTGGAAGTCCTTGTTTAAAGGATTAAATACAACATTGAATTTCATTACTTCCTTCCATCCTCAAACAGATGGACAAACTGAAAGAGTAAATCAGGTACTGGAGGATTTATTGAGAATGTATGTGAAAGATCAGCCAGGTAAGTTGGAAGATTATTTACATCTAGCAGAGTTTGCATACAACAATAACTATTAGTCATCAGCTAAATTTAGTCCATTTGAAATTTTATATGGACGAAAATGCAACACTCCTATCTCTTGGAATAATCCAGTAGATAGATTAGTGTTAGGTCCAGAATTGTTGAAAGAAATGGAGGAAATTGTGAAGCAAGTGCAGGGAAATCTAAAGGTGGCACAGGATCAGCAAAAAAGTCAAGCATACTTGAAAAGAACTCCAAAGGAGTTCCAGGTAGGTGAACATGTGTTCATCAAAGTAAGGCCCAAGAAAAGCTCTCTAAGACTGGGGAGTTGTGCAAAGTTGGCACCATGTTACTGTGGTCCATTTGAAATTTTGTATAGGATTGGTCAAGTTGCTTATCAACTAGCATTACCACCTAACTTGAAAGTACATAATGTTTTTCATATCTCTGTTTTAAAGAAATATGTTCATGATGCTACTCATGTGGTTGATTGTAATGTTGTACAGGTGGAACCAGAAGGAGAATTTCTAGTGGAACCGGACTGTATCCTTGGGAGGAGAGAAATTACACTTCGGAACCGCACCATTGGATAGGTGAAGGTGCAATGAAAGCACCTTAGTCCTAAAGAAGCCACGTGGGAACTGGAAAGTAAGATGCGGGAAGCATACCCAAATCTGTTCCAAGGGACTTCGGAGGATGAAGAAAAAGTAACATTGAGGACGATGTTATATTTTAAGGGGGTGTGTATGTCACATACCCCAATTTTGTAAAATAATGTTATTTGTTTTAATTTGATTCCTAAGACATTATGTTAAATTTAATGCTAAGTAAAAATTGATGACTCGGTAGAGTCAAAAGATGTGGAATGTAATTCTGAATATTTTATTTTTAATAAATAAAAAGTGGAGATGACAGCTTGGGAGAGGTGTTAATAAGAGTGTTACTGGTCAAACTGGTGGAAGGAACTAGGTGGAGAGCAAAAATACAAGTGGAAGCATCCTCAAACACTTCCTATGTTGCAGGTGGCAACTTCCCTACATTTGGAGTCATGATCCCCCAAGAAAGTGGGATCAGAGCAGGTGGCTCAATTAATGACAACTAACCCAAAAAGACCTAGGCAATCTTTTAAAAGTGCCCAATGTAGAGAGCTGAGGCTGCTCAGATATTTTCTAGGAGAAGAATCATTCAGGTGGAATGCACTTCAAGGAATTCATTAGGAAAAAGGGAAATTGTATGGAAGGTGTTTTGAAGGATAAACTGCAGTAACTTGATCTGAAACAGCTTCTTAGCTGAGAGAATTTGACTGATGAGTTCAGGATTGGTATTGAGTCTCAGGACTAGTACTTGACTATTTGCTTCACCTAGTTCCAGCCAGGGAGACCAGAGCAGGCTCGGGGGTCCTAAGGAGTCGTTGTTTGAGCGCTCTCCAGGAGTTGGTAAGGAGGAACGGCCTCCCATTGCTATTGTCGACCAAGTTTTAAGAACAGGTTTTGCAATTTATTAATTTCTGTGTTATTATCTGTGTGTGATTGAATGACACATTTGCAGTCTATAGGTAAAAAATTAGAGGATAAAATATCTTAGCTTGTTTAGTAATGAATTTATTCTTAATGAGAAACAAATCCTACCTGTGTTTTTCCCCATCTGGAGTAATCCAGATCGTACTCTAGCACAGGTGGTGTATTTAAATGAAGATAGTATGATGTAAATTTAAAATAAGATGTTAGATTGAATAATAGAATGTTTTCTTTTATCTGTTATCAGAAGAAATATCATTTTACTAACAGTAGTATGTTTTGGGTAGATGAAACACTTCTCTAAATAGTATCCACTTTCATAATCTTTTCATTTATGTTAAAACAAAAAGGAAAGGAAGAAAATAGTTAAAATGTGTAGTGTTATGTTAAATAAATTGCTTTTCAGCTCTATGGTTCATTTCTCTTCCTATTGCAGAATAAATAACTACTGTGATATTAGTGACTAAACTTCGAGTAAGATAGAAAAACCATTGATTTAATTCTAAAGACAAACTAGATGGTTTCAGATTTATTTATGACTGATAATGTAAGTAACTCATTCATCTTTTCTAAATAAACTTAAGCAAGATCTACAGCTACTAACTTGTCTAAAGGATTTTAAACAAAACTACTAATTATTTAAAGAAAGGAATACAATTATTTTATTATTACCTTTATTTATAAATTTTAGTGTTATAATCTAAATCGATAATATAGATACAAGAGGAATTTCTTTATAAATTATTTAATATAGAAAGTATAAGAATATAATAGCAAAATACTTCCTCGTTATACATCTATAAATAAAATAAATAACAAAGATAATGTATATAATTATAGGAGCAGTAATTGTTTGTAGCTAAAACAACACTCATATCACATTATAATAAATATCATATAATTATAAATTTTGTACTTAAGGATGTAACTATCAATTACATAAGTACAACTCTAAGAACGGTAAATTACATCATTTCCGAAGGTTAACAAATACAAGACAATATTTATAACATTTTTAGAATAGAGAAAGTTAAGGTAAGTTCTTACGGTTATCCTAAATAATTTACAGGGTAAGATTAAATATAATAACTTGCAGGAATTTAATTAACAGAACATAAACATGCTCGATTCACCGAGCTTAATAACCATTTACACAATATAAGTAATAGCCAAATAAATTACAATAGTACATTGAAATTAAAAGATAATTTAAAGAAACAGTAAATACTTTTTCTTATCGCCAAGTTAGGGTAAAACCCTAATATCTCAAAATTTACAACAGAGGTAATAAACTGAAAGAGTTTAAGCTCCTTCTAATGCCTCTCGGATTCAAACAAAATTAACAGAGTAAGGCTTTACCAGCTTTCTTTCATTTTTACATATTTACACAAGTAACTATAACAAAAAGCAAAATTTACAGTCACGGCCTAAGCCGAAAACCCCGCATAAAGCAAGGGTTTTAACATCAACAAAAAATAGCAAACCAAGTAACCCAGGTAAACCAAAACCACGAGGGTTTTGTAGACCACAACAACCAACCATCAAATGTCCCATAAGGGACTGAACAAGGAAGAACTGCCATGGGGTATCCAAGGCTTACCCATGAGCAAGCAGTTTCCACAGCCTCGCACCAACCACGCGGTAGGACAAATCGATACCTATGTAACATCAAACAAATGCTGTCAATTCTTTGCTTTTATTTAAGTAGAACTGTAACAAAATAGAGATGTAGAAATAACAAAAGTGACAATACAGTTTTTACCTCAAAGATTCACCAAAATGTAACCACCCATAATTAGCAGTGTTGCCACCAACGTAAAAAGAAGTACACCCTTCATCTGTTGCAAGAAAGAAGGAGATTACTACACCGTATCAACCAACGGCGACAGAGAATTGCAGTCACCAGCCCAACAAGTATAAACACTTGTGCCGCAATGGTTCTCCAACCAAAAACACAGTATGTTGCGAAACCCTGAGAGAAAACAAAACTCGAGAGGTGAAGCCACAATGCTCACTACTGAGCCACGGGAGAATAAGACACTTGTAGACTGAAGATTACTGAAAGGAGCAAGCAGCGAAGGATAAACCCTAAAGGAAAACCAACAACCCAATTCCAACAGCAATCAAAATGTTTACAACTCTTCTCTATTGAACGTGTGGGGCGAGCTCACAACGTACAGGAAATAAAGAAGCCAAGCCGGGAGACTACCAGCGACAAGTTGTAGAGTGACAGGGCGGGCAACTAACACAGTAGCAGAGCAGCCGGAGGCCAAAAACAGCGGAAGAAATAACAAGCTTAGGGTTTTCCAATGCCCTTTTAACTACACAACACTTGGCCACGATGATGCCACATTCACCAAGCAAATTATTTGCATGCAGTGGGTGAAATCATATAGTCTCGGCGAGCAATCAACCAAGATTATTATTTCCAATCATTTAGTAAATCGGAGGATCCACCATAGTCCTTGCTTCCAATGTCAGCCTAACATGCACGTCACATGGTAAACAAAAGATTCATTACTATAAAAACTATGCCATAAAACTCATCAACGGCGTGGGGAATAATATGACCCATCATTATACAATTGGTATACATTTAATAAAAGATTATAAACTTAGATCAAGGTTAAACCATATATTCATTATGGCGCGGTCAATTTCATGACCTTTCTATTTATGCTTTGCAAAGTAGTCTTTCAACAAATTATTATAATTATGGCAAGGGTTATGCCGCTTATCATTTAACAAAAGAAGTTCTTAAAAACCTATGATAAGGTACCCTTTTTGCTAGCTATTTTCTTATAGTTTACCCTTGAGTATAGATTTATTAACTATTAGGGTTTACATTTGAGATGTTAAAGCCTCATAGGGCTTATCATTGGAAATTTGATCTTTTAATAATAATAACTGGATGAAATTTTTCCCAGGTAAGTTATGTGTAAAAGAACTCAAAGCATCAATACTAACTTAACTCTTTTTGAAGAACAGCATGTAATAATGTTATAATTCCTTTAAACTTCAAGCTTAGAAGTTGGAATATTGGTACAAAAACTCATTTATCAATTTGCATTACTTATCACAAGGAGTAACCAAATCTATCTCGACGTAAATAGTATATGTTCACAATTTAAGATAGACCCTTAACGTAATAACCCTGCCATCCTTAGTCTGCATGCAAAGAAAGATTTAAGGCGTTTACACACACGACGACTATGGTAAACATCGAAGAGTTTAGTACGCAATAAGAACTATAAATTACAACTACTAGAGAGAAAGTAACTATCACCAATACTGATAGGACTAAATCTCATTTCCAAGGCATCTTTAAAAAGAATAACGATTTAATGATTTTACCTCATAAAACATTTGAAATTGAATAGCGTTTATATTCTTTTACTGAGCTATTATTTTTGCAACGAACATATATCTGTATGCGTAATGATTATTGACAAGCAGCACCGGATCTTTCTTACCTGTAAATCTGTAAGAGCAGGTAAACTTTCTGCGTTAGCTCAAAAGCTAAGTAAGCCCAGAATACCAAGACAGTTCCACCTTAAATCATTAAATCATCCATACCACCAATTTCCTTCAAAGTCTTAAAAACAAGTTCATAAATATCTCCAGCTGTAGAACTCTTCTTCAGTTTTTGAATCCCAAGTAGATATTCAAATGCATAATATGATCATTAACCATATAAATGCTTATTCATATCCATGAAGTATTATCAATAGTTGTAACTTCATCCAAAGATCGTGAAAAAAACCTGGCATTTGCAATATTCTCTTTCAACCCATCATTTTCTACTTGAGCTAGATATCTTGTTCATTCCCAACCACTCGTACATACCAGTGAGAAGATGGAAAATTTGATACTTTAAGAAAAGATACATATTTCTTATAATCTATATAATCTATCATATGACGACCTCTAGATAATATGTGAAATGCAATACTTAATTGCTTCATCTTGGATAGTAAATTTATTTCCATTGTTTTTCCAAATAGAGTTGTGATAGTCCCTCCACTTGCTGCAAGTTTACTCTTAATTATTAAGTATTTATTTTATTCTTCTTGATATTTGATATGTCGACATTCCTCAGAAGATTTCCATTTGGGAATATACTTCTCCTCGCCATTTTCAATTTTCTTGACATAAATATTTCCCACATGCTTCTCTATTGTATATAACTTTATTTTCAATTTTACTACCTTGCACAGTGTCCAATTACATACAATGCATTTAACTATCGTGAATATTCCTTCTCATTTATTGGATTTATTGGTTCAATAAAAGGAAATGTTGAGTCCCATTCCGATTAGAATTGTCTCCCTATGTCCCATTGGCCTTTCTTCCTTTTTTGTGATTGTGAATGATTTGTGTTGCCTCCCATGGAAAAACCTTCAACATTATCATTGCCAATTTATTGTTGAATTGCGTTTATCTCACTTTGTTCACTAGAGGAACCCATTCTATCATCCATTATATGGATATTAGATGCATTCTCGGAAGTGTTGACATCTCTCTCATTGATGGGTTGCTCAAAAGAGTTTGAATCATGAAGAGAGTCTGGATTCTCGGATTGAGGCTTCTAAAAATATGATAATACATCTCTTTGTTTTGATTCTTTCTTTCCACAGTCATTGTTTGACATCTCATTTAATATTTCACAATTAAAATATCAAATAAATCTAGAAACCCAAAGGGAAACCTGCATGAGAAAAAAGAGATAAAATTAGTACAATTTATAAGATATCCATGATGACCTGAATTCTAGAGGCCAGAAAATTTGAACCTAGTAACCTAAACCCATCCAAAATTAACTTCAAAATTAGACATAAACCCATCAAAGTAAATATGATTTTATATTTGTTATGTATTTAAAACCTAATTTTTTATTTACATTTTTCATTGCCAAAAGACTTAGTAGAAAAAGTGGAATTCATAAGAATCAAGATTCAAAATATACAATAGCATCACTTCCTTGGTTGGCCATCCCCTCTAAAATTTAAATTTATAAGATGTAATGGTGTCCACAAAGTCATGAAATGAAAGAATTAAAATCTATGTGAAATAAGATCTCTTAACTTGAGTTGTTCTTCTTATTCATGATCAAATGTGATTAGATTATTTTAGATCTTCTCTTAGCATGAGTCAAAAGGAGAGAAATAAACTACAAGTGTGTATTAAACATCGCTTATCTAATAGCATTTGATGATAGTGGGAATGGAATTGACTAGAACAAAGAGCATAAACTAATGAACTAACTATCTTGGGTAAAGAATTGTTTTTAGTTGAGCTCATGGTATACTCTTCATATTCATGGTAGCATCTTGTTTTAAAAGCTATATAGAGTTTTAAACATATCAAGGGAATTTGATATTAGACAAGACAGGTGGACTGAGCTTATGATAGATAATGTTAACGGACATGTTTGTAGCACCTCTCAACTCAAGACCTCATTTTAAATCTAGTCCATAAACTCAACTCTTGAACCCTCATATCCATTAATATTCATAGTAGATTAACTTTACAATACAAAATTCTTCAATCTGTTCATCTATTCATTTTCTCGATGTTGGAAACACCTCCCCAAATTATTAATCCCATACAAAGCCTTCAAATATCCTTTATTTAGGGGGAGGAGGGGGGGCATACTATAAAATAAATAAAATGGGCCCTTGCGGCTAGGCACAAATTTTGTCTTCCAAAAGGTTCAACGGGCCTAGGTATTTGCAACCTTCAAACTCTCAACAAGGTCCTAGTAGGGAATATCTAATGGAGGGTAGATCAATAAAAAGGAAGAGAGTGGGGTAAAATCTGGTGCAAATAGTATGAAAGAGACATTGAATAAATCAACAACAATAACGATGCAGTGGCATTCACATTCTCCAACTCTAACAAGTTGTAGAGTTCATTGAGTCATATTTTGGTTGTCTTGGAATGACTAAAACATGAAAAATTCTAATATATTTGTTGTTAGTTGCATTGATAATTGGCTGAGTGATTTTCCAAAATATTTTGAACACTGCAATGCCACCTCATTAAGCCTTTAAACTAATAGTTTAGTTATAAATTGGATATAACTGGTGTTGAGGATGAAAACAAGGATATGATTAGAGGAGCAATTGCATAAAAATAACATTGAAGGAGATTTCTACACCATAGTGATTTGAGGACTAATTATGACATGAATCTATGGAAGAACCTCTAACCAGGCCTGTATTGCCATGAGAATGTAATTTTGTAGTTCGTTTGTTTATAATAGATAATTACTATCATTAATGTGTTAGTTTTACTCTTGTATTGAAATCTAAGTATGCAGTAAGGTGATCTTTGACCTGCTACAAGAAACCCTCAGGTTTTATGTGTAAGACATGATCATTGGGTGTGTTATTTGGCTCAAGAAAACAAGAGATTTATTGGCATGGTGTGCCACTCCTTTAATTAGTAGAGTTTAGGTTCTACACTTTGCCTATTTTCTTCATCCTATAGTAAGTAAACCAATTCTTTTATAGAGTAGTCAGTAAACGAAGACCTTACATGAGCTACACTTCTCTCTAATGATATTTAGCTTGCTTACTTTGGTTTTATTGTCTTTCTTACAAGAAGAACGAGTCTCTTTTTCAAGCATAAAAGTCTATGGCTTTGATTTATTCATCCTTAGAAATACTGACAAGCATTAAATCCTATTGCTTTCAGCTAATGCATCCCTTGCAAAGGATTTTAGATCACACATGCTCTACTAAGGCTTTCATCTATGCATTATTTTCAATACTGGCGAGATTCAAAATATATGACCTTAGTTTTAAGTTTCATTTTCATGAGAGAGGGAATGCGTGTCATGATTTATGCAAAGTTTGGGACCTTTTTCATATTCACAGCATAGGGAATGTGCCACAACTTATGGAACCTGTGGAACCTTCTATTCATGTTTAAAATTTTGGGGCAAAGCCAGATTCCATATCTAATCCGGTGATCTATGGATATATTCCCTAGGGTTCAAGGATCTGATAAAGAAACATTTTGCAAGGATCCCTTCTGGTCTTTCATGTCCATAAGAAGCATAAAACATTTATTTCTTATTATTTCCAGCATTCATTTCGAGATGTGACCTATTGAATTCCAATACAAAGGGATTACCTCTAGGGTGAATTTCACCAAAATCAATCTTACTCCTTTAAAAATCCACCTACATTATCAACTTGTCACTTTGTTTCTACTTTTTCATGGAACCAAATCCAATCCTTAATCTTGTAATGCTTTGATTTTAGCATGCAGCTTAGATTCCTTACTCCATTATTAAAAGGGAAACATTAAAAGAAAGGATTTGGAGAAAAATAATTGCAAACTAAAAAGTCATGTTGGGCATCATTATAGGTAGATAGTCATTTATACATGTTCACTTTTGTATGTGTAGTTGTAGAATGAAATCAAGAGTTCATAACAAAGAAGTAAACATATTCTTTTAGAAAATAATGGTAGATTGTGTGAAAGGTTGAACACACTGTAATTAGCCTTATAAAAAACCTGGTAAAAAAATTGTTCAGTCTACTTGAGCTTTGAAAAGAATTATTTTAACTAAACAATTTTTCTTAATTTGTCTCATGAAAAATAAGCAAAATTCATTATGGCACAACTTTTGTACAAATTCTCTCTTATAGCAAGCAAATGCTGGACAAATTCTGGGATGGTGAATTGCACCAAATATAACCCATGTTAAAGTTTTCTTTATGGTTTGATTCCTTCTAAATGTGATAATTATGTTCTCAGACATAATATTTTATAATAGGCGATAAATCAAATATATGTATGTGTAATATCTCGAATTTTGGACCTACCATTTATAGGCATGAGCCTATTGATCATGATGATTATATTGATGTTTTTTATTTTTTTTGGGTCAAAGACCCCACTACATATGAACATGATGATTTGCTTTGTATATCAGGCGTAAGCCAATTGTTGATGATATATGTATATATATGTTTTGTATTGGGCGTGGACCCTGAAGCACATGATTGATGAGATGCTTTGTGTTGAGCGAGAGGCTCTAGAGCACATGAGTACTTACATTTGTGTTGAGCATAAAGCTCTGGAACACATGAAAATATAATTGGAAATGTTGGGCATAAGCTCTGGAGCATTCCATATTGATGTTGGGCATAAGCTCTGGAGCATCAGATCCTTGGCCATTGTATCCCTAGGTGTATCGTACAAGTACATCCTAGTAGTTAGTGTTGAGCGAGAGCTCTGGAATTGCACTATGTTTGTAACTCCCTGTTATAAGCATTGAGCATGGGCTATGGTAAGCACTAGGGGTTACTTAAAAGATTAAAATCACCTCTGAGTGAAAATGACTCGAGAATAATATTGATCTCATCATACTTATTTTTAAGTGATTAAATGAAATTTTGAACAATGGGCTACGGTGGCAAGCCAATGGGCTGCGATCAGAAAATCCCTTATCCGCATCACGAGACAATTAGAAGCGGAACAAAACCAGGGTAGCTTTACTCTCTCACAAGGTGGCGCAGATGCCGTAAGAATTCAACCGGGCAATGGAAGTGACGGTGAAGTCGATGTTCAACATGAGCATGCAGTGTCGAGTATTTCCGCAAGGTTAATTAACACGATCTATCCATTTGAACTGCAGGACTGTATCAACGACCGGTGGGAATTGGAGAGCTTCTCAGAAAATGTTGATATAA
>LPNX010862386.1:9721-58648 GCA_001517045.1 Pseudotsuga menziesii
TATTCTTAGGACAATATCTAGCAAAGTGTCCTCTTTCATCACATGTATAGAAAATGTACTTAGACTTATCTCTAGGCTTTCTAGAGTCATTCCTATGATGAGAGTACTTACTTTTGTGATGGCTAGATCTGGGTTTCTTGGATTGCACTGTGAGAGCTTGATCTTCACTTCCCATATTCTCTTCTCGAGCTGCTATCCGAGCTTCTTCTTTAGAACATTCTTCCCACAGTTTGTTGAACTTGACTAACTTCTTTCTAGCATAGATCCCTTGAATGAAAGAGTCCCATGTCCTAGGGAGACCATTCAAGGTGGTCATCGTGATTTCTGCATTCTCCACTTCTTCATCTACTGCTTCCAATTGTTCCTTAATCTGAGAAACCCTTATGAAGTAAGACAGGATGGTCTCTGCATTCTGGATCTTCACATTCTTCAGTTGATTCCTCAGAGTCATCTTCCGGTTTATGTTCTACCCTTCAAACAATTTGGTTAAGGCATCAAACATAGCTTTAAGTGTCTTGAGAGAGGACACCTGTGGGATAAGGCGATCCTTGATAGAATCAACAATGATCCTCTTTGCCATAACCAACTTCTTCTTATGCAAGGCCTTAGCCTCATCTCCCTCTAGAACTAGAACCTCCTCATGGATGTAGGAGTCCAACTCATTCTCTTCCAGGACCAGGGAGATCCTATACTTCTAGGCTCAGAAGTTATCATCTCCCTCAAGATTTTCATCAAGCTTGGTATGATGAGACATCTTAACTGAGAACCTCAAATGGAAATACAAAAGATTTAGATCTTACCATGTCAATATGTCGAATATGGATTTGGAGTTGAAAATCCTGCAGTGCTGGATCAGGAGCAAATTAGGGTTTTGCTTTTCTAGATTTTTGTCCAACCAATTGCTTTGAAATTGATCCCTAACTTTGATTTTGGGGAGGAGATCAATCCAAGCCTAGGCTCACTAAAAAATTCCTCTTCTGTGAAAAGCCCTAATTTCTGGCAGCAGTGTTGGGTCCAAAACTGAAAAACCTTAGAATTGGATTCTGCTTCGACAGAAAGATGCACCCTAAGGAGAAGAGTTATTCCACCTTACTTTTGCTGAAAATCTGTGGAGGAAGATCCACAAACTAGGAAGCCCTAGTTCCCGCAGCTGCACAGTGTCTTCTTCTCAGGTTAGCTATGATACCATGTTAGTTTTTCAACATTAAGCTAGCATTATTAGGATCTTTAACTGAGAGAATAACAAGCACAGCAATCAAACACAAGAGACAATGAACACAATGTTTTTCCTTGGGGAAACCATAAATGGAGAAAACCTCGCAACTTCCTCAGAGATAGAATCAGCACCAAAATAGAAAATCCCAAAACAATAAGTGATCTCCCGACAGCAGTAACCTTCTTCTTATCTAGCCCTAGTGTCCTCTCCTTCCTCAACTATGTGCTACACTCGAGTGTGTATGTGATGTGTGCTAAATAGAGAAGTCGCCTCTCTATTTATACTGCTTCTCGGCATGACTAAAACCCTACTAGGGCCGACTTCACTAAGTGAGTCTAATAACCCTAGTGCCCTGGAACTGCCAAGACTTAACCCTTAGACAATAGAAGGGTTACCCACAATGACTTGAGATGACTTGTTTACATTATAGATCCGCCTAATCGAAACATCGGGGCATGACAACATGACTCAATTAAATAATAGATACACCCGAAATAAAAATCGGGTTACAAGACATAAGATACATAGATGAATACATTCCTAAGTTACAAATACATCAACAAACATGTTGTTGAGGTTGAAGAAAGGGAGGAGGAAGCATCCCTCGGTGGAAGGGTGTTAACAAGGTGGAGGGGACTATGGATAGGGAGGGTTGTACTAGAAGAGCGGGGTTGTTTTGGGAAGTGTTAGACGGGAGATTTGTTGAGGGAGACACTACATGTTTAGGAATTTTAAGTTTTAGAGCATTCATTGAAAGTTATAGCAAAAGATCATTCGAGGGGGGTTCAAACATATTACCCAAAATGTGATCCACCTCTTGCCGCAGATGTTGTGCATTATCCTCGCAAGATTCTTTATCTGTTGTTCTGCAGGTTCAAGGCTTGGTAGATTTCTTCCTCCGTTATGAAGTGGATTTTAGCCTTGCACCTAAGTTTAGATCTAGCTTCCTCCTTCATTGTTTCAACCCTGGGACTCCACCTTTTTCTAGCAGGGTTTTTTGAAAAACCCAGCTTGCAGTTTTTTGCTATATGTCCAATTCCATGTCATCTATGGCATCTGAAGGGGATTCCTTCGTACTCTAGAATTTTCCTTCTATTTTCATTTCCCCATATTAGGTTTAGATACTCACGAATATTAGTTATGATGTTGAGGGAGACTAGTATGCGGGCAACAGATTTTCTTTGTGTGGACTGAAAAAGAAAGGTCAACATCCTTTAAGGCTCCCATCATGTTTCCTATGTCCCGGAAAGAGTCCATGTTCCAAAATTCCCATGCCAGAACGAGGAGGCAGACCCAAACTAGTTGGGCATCCATTCTTTCATAGTCAACATCAAAAGCGAAGTCCATTTCTTGAGCATAATGGGTATGGATCCGAAGCTCTAATGTTTCTGCAGGACCTTGTCAGCATCCTTTGCACTCTTAAACTTAAATCCAAACCAGCCTTTGGTTAATGCACTAGTTTTCAGAGCATAATGTAAGAGATCCACTAAATTGTTTATGACCCAGTCCTCCAAGCCCTCGGGACCAGGGTAACGTCCCCTAATCTTTCGAACCAAGGTTGTTTCTACCATTTCCCCTTCCTATCCTATTTTAACATTCACCCCACAAATAAGATTAATACGTCCTTTTGTGATATTTAGGAATTTGTTCTTCCCCTTTTTCCTAGAGGACCTTTCAGAATATTCCTTACTATCCTACGATACCACCGTCTTCCCTCTATTGCTCTTTTTAGAGTCATATTCAATTAGATTTCCTTGGAGATCCACTGGTCGAATAATGGAATCTATTAACCCCTCTGATCTGTGATTCACATCTCCATCTGTCGATTTGAGGGTTTTTAGATCTGGAGGTTCAAGGAGACAGATGAGCCACCAAACTTCCAAAATTTCAAAACCTATGAGCAGTGTCAATTCCAAGGGCGGGGTCAGATGCGGTGTGGGGTCTGGAGGTAGATCTGTATGCAAGATGGTAGATTCTATTTGGTCATAGATAATACCATCTCTAGATGCCATAGAATAGAATCTGAGTTTCCACATCGGGAAGAGGATAATTGCTTCAGTCGTTCACAAGGATGCTAATAGTGGAAGCAAAACGAATTCCATGGAGGATCTCAGGCTGTTAAAAGGTGGTAGCCCTCTCTTTAAAGAGGATTCAAAGGAAGAGTTCTATGATGTGGAGCAATGAGATTCAATCCAGGATGCATCCTCAAATGATAGCATAGAGAGTGATTCTGCTGCAAATTCAACCCGTCCTCATGGATCATAGGCTTGGAAAGAACTCGAGAGTCTTGTTTGCGAAGGTGTCCCCATGGCTCTTAGAAAAGAGGTAATTTTTTTTTCATATTTTTCATGAATGAATTTCACTTTGCAAGCAGTGAACACTGAATGCAAATTAATGGTCATGTTCTTGATAAGGTGAACTAAACTTTTGAGTGCAGCTTTAGCAATCTTTTGTTGGAACGGGGACATGAAGTATAGAGAACTATTATAATGAGTTACTAATGTTGGGAGGAGAAGAGGTGTCTGGTAGAACAAAATATGGTGGTATTTTAAGTAGTAGCACCACCAATGGTATTGTTGAAATAGGGGTTGCTGAGAAATGGAAAAGCTAGATTGAGAAGCTTTCTTGAAATATAAATATGCCAACCAATTCTTAAAGCAAGAATTCATTTTAATTAAATTTTAGTTTCATAGGAGATTTCATTAGCTGCATGGTTAATGTTTTTGCTTTGCCTCAGGATTTTCCTCGAACATTTCTAGGTCATTTGGAACTAGATCAAGATGGTCAAAATGCTTTGAGACGACTACTGACAAATTGGGTTTCCTTCTCTTGTTGTGTTTCAAGCATCTTGGGGAGCATTTGGTGATGGTTTCTTGTGAAGAAATGGTTACAAAAATTACTCTGCTACTTAGATTATGTTATAGCTTTTGCATTATGTTACATAAATTGCAAATTCACAAGAGTGATATCAGACTTAGGGCTACTATTTCCTTTGTTTCTTACAATACAAAGTTTATGTTACCTAGCAGCGATGAGGTTGATAAGAAGCTGAAAAGGAAGATTGTGATAAGTTTTTCCAATCTGGCAATGATGTCATCTAATTGAAGCATGGGAGTTAGTGTACATGATATCTATGTGGATATTTTATTGGCATGTAAGTAGGTATGTTACGCCATGGCCTTGGAAAGAAAGAGGAGATAAATAACAAGTTTATAAAAAAAACTATACTGCAGATATGGCTATTGATAGTTGTGTGGCCTTAGTTCTCAATGCAATCTTATAAACTCAAACGATTTCTAGGAAATTTTATCCTTGGAATTCTTAATTTTAGTCATTAATTTCTGGTCTGTTATTTTATAAAATCCCTTTAATGATCTTAAAACAAATATATATTATCTTGCAGATATTTGACAGTGGATTTATTATTGGTTTGAATTGCTATATGTTTAGTTTCAATTTGAGAGTTTAATTGTGCAAGTTCTTCATAATTTTTGTTGCCAACAAAGTTTTCTACAACAATTAAAATGGGAATAACTCATTAACATGGAAAACAGATACACACATTCCTCTGCATGGATTCATGTGGAACAATTCTCGATTTTTATTTTTCCTATGTATCAGCAATCGTAATAAATTGTTGGAGTTACAGAGAAAGTTGGAAATGAGAGAATTGGTGTACAACGTGACATGTATGCATGGTGATATGACATAATTGACTGTCCCTTAATATCTAATGTAGGTAAAAACTTGACAAGGTGTAATGAAAAATGGAAAATCCGAGCTATCAATAATTTACTGATAATTGTGTGGCCTTAATCCTAAATGCAATATTATAAACTCAAATGATTTCTGGGAAATTGTATGCTTTGAATTCTTAATTTTAGTCGTTAATTTTTGGTTCGATAATTTATAAAAACCCTTTAATGATCTTAAAACAAATATAAATTTTCTTGCAGATATTTGACAGTGGATTTATTGTTGGTTTAAATTGCTATATGTTTAGTTTCAATTTGAGAGTTTAATTGTGCAAGTTGTTTATAATTGATGTTGCTCTACTTTTTAATCTCCAAACATCCTCATGTTCCTTCAATATTTTATTTCTATTGGATTCCAAAGTACTTAGCTTTTATTTTTCTTCTTGAGATTTGAAGCCACCCCCTTCAGAATTATGAATTTCTGCGATATCCAATTCTACTTGTTCTAGGGCCTGATCCTCTGCCTCCTTTTTTAATTTGGCCCAGTCTTTAAGGAGATATTTTATACGAGAGAGATTTTGGGCAAAATGAGATGCAATGTGACTTCCATCACCAGTTGTGAAAGGTATCCAATTTGTTTGGATTAGCTGGATCACTTCCTCATTTTTTAACCATGCTGCACAAAATTTGAAAGCCTAGTTGGTATTTTGGGACTGTTCAAAATTTACAAACAAATTGGGAGATGGTCATATTCTCCTCCAGAATCAACCCATTGTATGAGCATCAAATTCTTTCCAAGAAGGCCTTCTGCAACTAAATATATGTCCAACCATTTTTCAATTTTATTCCCCCTCGTTCTTTCATTTGTCCAAGTGGGTTTTATCTTGATGGGTTCAATGTCCACAAGCTAAGTGGTTTGTAGAAAATGACCAAAATAGCTTGTCAGTGGATCCACCCTAGCTCTCAATCCCCAAATCGCTTGAGTTCCTATAGTAAAATTTAAATATCCTCCTAGAATGACATTTTCTTCCTTACACAAGGAGGAACTGAGGAGCCAGTCCCAGAAAGAGACCATATTCTCGTAAGGTCCGTAAATGTTGATGATGTTGAGATGAATATTTGCTTCACCCAAGTGAATATGAATTCCCATACCTAGAGTAGAACCCCGGGAGTTTAGGCATTTTAAAAATAGTTGATTCCAGCCAATAGCCAACCCTCCCAAGTGTCCTTTTGCACTTTGAGCAAGAAAATTAAAATGTTTAACAATGGAGTTTAAGAGGGTGTTGGCCTCAGTTTTGAACCTCATTCTTTCCTATAGAAGGATCACATCTAGATTTTGGACCATAAACATCCTTTTTAAGGCAATTTTTTTCCAGGTACTTGCTAGACCCCTGCAATTTAGAGTGAGGAACTTCATTTGGAAACCCCTTTCAGGGCCTACACTACACTAAGTGACCCAAGAATTGTTTTATGCCTTCCATTAGCTTGATCCTTTAGAGCCTTTTGTTGTGTTGAAGGGATAAGCGTGGGTCTTCCCCTTCCTTTTCCTTTTAATGAAAATCTAGGGTTTTGTCCTAAACTTGAGTGGATAGAGGGAGGCTCAGGAATTCCAGGAAAGTCTCTCGACTATAGATGAAAACATGGTGTTGAGGTTTAAGAAAGGGAGGAGGAAGCATCCCTCGGTGGAAGGGTGTTAACGGGGGGGAGGGTACTATGGATAGGGAGGTTTGGACTAGAAGAGCAGGGTTGTTTTGGTAAGTGTTAGCTGAGAAAGTCGTGGAGGGAGACATTACATGTTTAGGATTTTTAAGGTTTAGAGCATTCATTGAAAGTTCTAGCAAAATATCATTCGAGGGGGGTTCAAACATCTTACCCGAAATGTGATTCGTCTCTTGCTGTAGATGTTGTGCATTATCCTCGCAGTGTTCTTTTGTCTATTGTTCTGCAGGTTCGGGGCCGAGGAGATTTCTTCCTCCATTATAAAGTGGATTTCTACCTTGCACCTTAGTTTAGATCTAACTTCCTCCTTCACTGCTTCAACCCTGGGACTCCACCTTTTTCTAGCAGCATTTTTTTTTAAACCCAGCTTGCATTTTTTTGCTATATGTCCAATTCTATGTCATCTGTGGCATCTGAAGGGGATTCCTTTACAGTCTAGAATTTTCCTTCTATTGTCATTTCCCCATATTAGGTTTAGATACTCGCGAAGATTAGTTATGATGTTGAGGGAGACGAGTATGCGCGCAACAAATTTTCTTTATGTGGACTTAAAAAGAAAGGTCAGCATCTATAAAGGCTCCCAACACGTTTCCTATGTTTGGAAAAGAGTCCATGTTCCAAAATTCCCATGGGAGACCAAGGAGGCAGACCCAGACTAGTCGAGTATTCATTATTTCACAGTCAACATCAAAAGTGAAGTCCATTTCTTGAGCATAATGGATATGGATCCGAAGCTCCAACATTTCTGCACGACCTTGTCAACGTCCTCTGCATTCTTAAACTTAAATCTGAACCAACCTTTGGTTAATGCACTGGTTTCCAGTGCATAATGTAAGAGATCTGCTCAATTGTTTATGACCCAGTCCTCCAATCCCTCGGGACTAGGGTAACGTCCCCTAATATTTCCAACCAAGGTTTTTTCTACCATTTCCCCTGCCTATCCTATCGAAACATTCTCCCCTTAAATAAGATTAATACGTCCTTTTGTGATATTTAGGCATTTGTTCTCCCCCTTTTTCCTAAAGGACCTTTCAAAATCTTCCTTACTATCTTGTGATCTCACCTTCTTCCCTTTGTTGCTATTTTTAGAGTCATATTCAATTAGATTTCCTTGGAGATACACTAGTCGAAGGAGGGAATCTATTTACCCCTCCGAGTTGTGATTCACATCTCCATCTGTCGAGTTGAGGGTTGTTAGATCTGGAGGTTCAAGGAGAGAGACGAGCCACCCAACTTCCAGAATTTCAAAACCTGTGATCAGTGTCGGTCCTAAGGGCGGGGTCAGGTGCAGTGTGGGGTCTGGAGGTAGATCCATATGCAAGACGCTAGATTATTTTTGGTCACAGATAAGACCATCTCTGGATTCCATAGAACAGAATCTGATTTTCCACGTTGGGAAGAGGAGATTTGCTTCAGTCATTAACAGGGATGCTAATAATGGAAGCAAAAGGCCTTCCATGGAGGATCTCAGGCTATTAAAAGGTGGTAGTCCTCTCTTTGAAGAGGATTCAAAGGAAGAGTTCTATGATGTGGAGAGATGAGATTCAATCCAGGATGCATCCTCAAATGATAGCATAGAGAGTGATTCTACTGCAAATTCAACCAGTCGTCATGGATCATATGCAGGATCATAGGCTTGGAAAGAACTGGAGAGTCTTGTTTGTGGAGGTGTCCCCATGGCTCTTAGAAAAGAGGTAATTTATTTTTTATTTCATATTTTTCATGAATGAATTTCATTTTGCAAGCAGTGAACACTGAATGCAAATTAATGGCTATGTTCTTGATAAGGTGAACTAAACTTTTGAGTGTAGCTTTGCCAATCTTTTGTTGGAACAGGAACATGAAGTATACAGAACTATTATAATGAGTTACTAATGTTGGGAGGAGAAGAGGTGTCTGGTAGAACAAAAGATGGTGGTATTTTAAGTAGTGGCACCACCAATGGTATTGTTGAAATAGGGGTTGCTGAGAAATGGAAAAGTTAGATTGAGAAGCTTTCTTGAAATATAAATATTCCAACCAATCCTTAAAGCAAGAATTCATTTTCATTAAATTTTAGTTTCATGGGAGATTTCATTAGTTGCATGGTTAATGTTTTTGCTTTGGCTCAGGATTTTCCTCGAACATTTATAAGTTATCTGGCACTAGATGAAGATGGTCAAAATACTTTGAGACGACTACTGGCAAAGTGGATTTCCTTCTCTTGTTGTGTTTCAAGCATTTTGGGGAGCATTCAGTGATGGTTTCTTGTGAAGAAATGGTTACAGAAATTGCTCTGCTACTTAGATTATGTTCTAGATTTTGCATTATGTTACAGAAATTGCAGATTCACAAGAGTGATATCATACTTAGGGATACTATTTGATTTGTTTCTTACAATACAAAGTTTATGTTACCTAGCAACGATGAGGTTGATACGAAGCTGAAAAGGAAGATTGTGATAAGTTTTTTCAGTCTGGTGGTGATGTCATCTAATTGAAGCATTGGAGTTAGCGTACATGATATCTATGTGGCTAGTTTATTGGCATGTAAGTAGGTACGTGTAAACGCCATGGCCTTGGAAAGAAAGAGGAGATAAATAACAAGTTTTTAAAAAAAAAACTATACTGCAGATATGGCTACTGATAGTTGTATGGCATTATTTCTCAATACAATCTTATAAACTCAAACGATTTCTAGGAAATTTTATCCTCTGAATTCTTAACTTTAGTCATTAATTTCTGGTTTGTTAATTTATAAAATCCGTTTAATGATATTAAAACAAATATATATTATCTTGCAGATATTTGACAGTGGATTTATTATTGGTTTGAATTGTTATATGTTTAGTTTCAATTCGAGAGTTTAATTGTGCAAGTTGGTCATAATTGTTGTTTCCAACAAAGTTTTATACAACAATTAAAATGGGAATAACTCATTAACATGGAAAACATATACACACATTCCTCTGCATGGATTTATGTGGAACAATTCTCGATTTTTATTTTTCCTATGTATCAGCAATCGTAATAAGTTGTTGGAGTTAAAGAGAAAGTTGGAATTCAGAGAATTGATGTACAACATGACATGTATGGGTGGTGATATGACATAATTGACTATCTCTTAATATCTAATGTAGGTAAAACTCGACAAGGTGTAATAAAAGATGCCAAAGCCAAGCTATCAATAATTTATTGATAATTGTCTAGCCTTAATCCTCAATGCAATATTATAAACTCAAACGATTTCTAGGAAATTTTATGCTTGGAATTCTTAAATTTAGTCGTTAATTTTTTGTTCGTTAATTTATAAAAACCCTTTAATGATATTAAAACAAATATAAATTTTCTTGCAGATATTTGACAGTGGATTTATTGTTGGTTTAAATTTCTATATGTTTAGTTTCAATTTGAGAGTTTAATTGTGCAAATTTTTTATAATTGATGTTGCTCTACTTTTTAATCTCCAAACTTCCTCATGTTCCTTCAATATATTATTTCTATTGGATGCCAAAGTACTTAGATTTTATTTGTCTTCTTGAGATTGGAAGCCACCCCCTTCAGAATTATGAATTTCTGCGATATCCAATTCTACTTGTTCTAGGGCCTAATCCTCTACCTCCTTTTTTAATTTGGCCCAGTTTTTAAGGAGATATTTTATACAAGAGATCTTTTGGGCAAAATGAGATGCAACATGATTTCCATCACCAATTGTGAAAGGTATCCAGTTTGTTTGGATTAGCTGGTTCACTTCCTCATTTGTTAACCATGCTACACAAAATTTGAAAGGCTAGTCTGTTTTTTGGGACTATTTAAAATTTCCAAACAAATTGGGAGATGGTCGGATTCTCCTCTAGAATCAACACATTGTATGAACAGAAAATTCTTTCCAAGAAGGCCTTCTGCAATTAAATATCTGTCCAGTCGTTCTTCAATTTTATTCTCCCCCGTTCTTTTATTGTTCCAAGTGGGTCTTATCTTGATGGGTTCGATGTCCACAAGCTAAGTGGTTTGTAGAAAATGACCAAAATAGCTTGCCAGTGGATCAACCCTAGATCTCAATTGGAAAATCTCTTGAGTTCCTATAGTAAAATTTAAATCTCCTCCTAGAATGACATTTTCTTCCTTACACAAGAAGGAATTGAGGAGCCTGTCCCAGAAAGAGACCATATTCTCGTAAGGTCCGTAAATGTTGATGATGTTTAGATGAATATTTACTTCAACCTAGTGAATATGAATTCCCATACCAAGAGTGGAACCCCAAGAGTTTAGGCATTTTAAAAAGAGTTTATTCCAGCCAGTAGCCAACCCTCCCAAGTGTCCTTTTGCACTTTGATCAAGAAAATTAAAATGTTTAACAATGGATTTTAAGAGGGTGGTGAGCTCAGTTTCGGACCCCATTGTTTCCTGTAAAAGGATTGCATCTGGCTTTTGGACTAGAAGCATCATTTTCAAGGTAATTTTTTTCCAGGTACTTGCCAGACCCTTGCAATTTAGAGAGAGGAACTTCATTTGGGAACCCCTTTCAGGGCCTACACTGCTCTAAGTGCCCCAAGGATTGTTTTATGCGTTCCATTTGCTTGATCCTTCAGACCCTTCAGAGGATTTTGATCAATATAAGTGTGAAAAACTCATAAGATCAAAAAATCATAAATATTCAAACACAAGATAAACAGACATCAAAGACAGATATATTTAATATGGAAATCCATACGGGAAAAAAAAAAGCGCTCTGCATCTAGCATGAGTAATTTTTGGAACACTTTTGGTCTGTGCACATAGCTTGTAGACTTCTCTCATAATATTCTTTACAATATATGAGTTTTCCTTGTCTTTCTCATGCTCTCATGTCTTCTTTCTTCTTTCTTTTGACCTCTCTATCAAGATCACAACTCGTGAAGGTCGTCCGCACACAACTCATGGATTAACCTTACCACTTTCTCTCTTTTCTAATCAACAAATGAAGATATGTATGACCTAGCTATCACATCTATATCTCTTACTGTGATTGACTCGCACACATCTCGGGTCGACCTTATATACTTCTTACAATTCTTATTACAATCGTCGACTAGTTCTCAACTAGCATTCAACTGGTTGTTCTGACTAACCCAATAAATCATGTTACATTAATAATGGTGCTAACGACCTAGGTTACAATCATGCCCATTCCCAAAATAGAATATTTAGTATAAATTAACTCACCATTACATTTATTGTTTCCTCAAAACATGTCGAATTCCCAGATTCAACTTACTCTTCTCATTTTTTGTCATGGCCTTCCTCGCCTTGCGACCGAATTCTTCACAATTTCAACCAAAATCGGTATGCACTTTCCTAGGGCCACCAAAACCCCACCACCCACTTGTGGCTTGTCCTCATCCACTTCATCCAGATATCTATGTTGCATCGATTTTATTTTGAAACTCTTGACATATCTTCATCACCTCTTTTGTTTCTCTCTGCACATCTTCTTTAACATTCTGCATTTGTTCTACAAGGTCAGAACTGATATATTTTGATGTTTCAACTCTTGTCGCTCCTAGCACTTGTCGCACTTGCTAATGGACTGGGTGGATGGTTCCTATAACTTGCTCTGCCTCAGCCTAGAGCTCTATGACACGTTCTATTTGTCTTTGTTGTTGTGTACACAATTTAGCAACCTACTACTGTAATGTTTTGAAGCTAGCATCCTTGCTCATATTCTTGACTAGCAACAACTTCTTCAATTCATTCCTTAGTCCAGTCAAATTCACCTCTACGGTACAAATTTTCTCTGCAATTTTCTCCAACTCCACATCATCCATTAAAGCTTCCCAAGACTGAGAAACCTGTGAATATGCTATGGCACAAAATGCCTCGGCCTCTTGAATATTTTGCACATTTTCAGTTACTTCCTTCTATCATGCTTTCAGTATCTCAAGGGGTGTACTAGGATCCAAATTCACTTCTAACTCTTTAATTTGTTTGTGGAGGTCGGAAGCTACCTTCCCAAGTCCAATAACTCGGGCATCCAGGAGAATTTCAGTAGTAACTCCGTCTTCGGCTAAATCATGGCATGCAAGGGTGACAACTTGTTCCAACCTTTTCCTATCCTCCTGCCATCTATGTGATTTCTGCTACATCTCTTTCACTTTGATCTTGAGCGATGCGACGGTATTCTTTAAATGTTTGAGTTGTTCAAACATTGCATGCTCTTGTGCCTTCATCTCATCTATTGTATCTTGATCAATATTATGCAGTATATACATAGGAATTACATAAAAATCAACACTTCAATGACCAATGTCTTTTATCATGGAATTATGCTTTGGCATTCCCAAATCAAGTGCCTTAGGAAAAAATTGAATATTTCTATGTCGGGGCATTGAGGGTACCTTGACAGGTTGATCCTCAGAATGATCAGCTTCTTCCTGCAACTCAGTCTGGAATTATTCCCGCATGATAGGTACTCTAACTTCTTTTACTCCAATGGAGAGAGTCTGCAGTAAGTCTGTGATCCTTCTGACCAATTCAGTGTTGTGCTCATCAATTTTATTACAATTCTCATTGGAATCTTTATTCATTCCATCAGTACAGATATTATAGTCATCATTGGTAAGGCCACCAACTTCGGATTTTTTATCGGCCTTCTATTTCTTACGACTCTTATTTGATTCTTCAAATATTTTACACTTGTCGTCCAGTTCCGGATCCGTCGAGGTTGCACTAGATTATTATTTTCTTTCATAAGGGGAGATGCATGGAATTTCCTCTCCTTGTTGATATCCTCCTTGATTTCCCAATGTTCCATCCTATCGTTGTTTAATTTCAGTAGATAGTTGATTATCTATGACAGGTTGTCTCCACTCTTTAGGCTAGTCCCGAATGATTGTCTCAATATATTGATCGATTAACCGAAACTCAATGGTTAATCATTAGCTCTCAGGGCCTTGTCGCAATTCCAGATAGATGTGGTGAGCCCGGACAAAAAATCATATAATATTGTGGAACCACTAAACAGTCTCTACAGCAATTCGTGCTTGGTTCCCAATCAGACACCTCAGTGCATCAACATGCAAATAGAACTCAATTTTATTCTTCGTCTGTCAGTGGGGATTGTCCTTCTCATACCAGAGGTTTTGGTATTGTGCCCCTCAACATGGCACAACCACGTCCACCTCCTGGTAGTTCGACAACTTGGCCCATGGGACAAATGATATCAAAATTAATAGCCACAAATAGGTAAAGGGATTACCTTTATCTTGAGCATCGGTGGCATCTACTAATAACCCATTCAGAAGGTAGGTTGGCTAGTTCATTTGGACACCCGTAACACACTACTTTGTTGTTGGAATCATTCTGGCCATACACTGGTTCAATCGCATCTTCCTAAGCAACTTACTAGATAATACTTCCACTACGAACTAAACAGTAGTGTCTTTGATAGAGTTAATAGAGAATCCTATCTTATCTCTAGAAAGGTTGTATTTCTCCTTCATCAGGTTGACTAGGCCTGGGTCCTGCTCCTTTCCAGCAAATAATGGCGATGGGTTGACCCCTGTAAGAGGCATATCAGTGATTGACTCTATTAGGTCGATGTCCACCAAAATTTATCAATCCAACCAGAGGTAGCCTCCATGGAAGCAAACCAACAATTGTTTGACGCACGTAATAGCTTCTGTTGTGCGACCAAAATGGGGCATATGCATTAATGATAGTATCCTCAACTTCTCCAGTCGTTTTTCCCACTCCATTGGAAAGAGGTCAATAAGTCCTCCTTTGGTCTCTCTCACAAAGGTCATGTACCGCGATATGGACGATTCAGGAAAATTCCACAAATCGTGGTCTATGAATCATATCTTCTTCGAATTCGACAAAATATTTGTCATCACATGGACGCATTTTGGGATGGATGGATTGACCAACAGATACTTGGAATTCTTACTAATAGTTATGTGAGGAGCATGATATGTCCTCGGGTGAATGTATCTAGGAAACAAGGTCGTTGGCCTCGATCCTGATGCTTCAGCATCATGGGTAGCTCTAACTATTTGTTGAGGAACATTTCCTCAACTGGTTTGCTTCTTCCTTGGGGGAACGACCAGCACTGGTCGCTATAGAAATTATGGAGCTTCTTCAAGAATGGGCATGGTTGGGGGAATTTCCATGCCAGATCTGTGAATAGTGTTGGTTCTTGACATAGGGATTTTCATTACATAGATGGCTTCAACTTCAAAGGGGTTGCAAACAGATAAATCTACTCAAGAAATTTCTCAGTTAGGTACAAATGAATGAACGGACTCCCGTGTGAAGGTGAAATAGGTTTTCGCATGCAGGAAGTTGTTCACTCACATGGATCTACAATAAAAGGAAAAGGTGGAAGCTAATTCTGGAACATGGGGCAACCTTTCCCATCATTCCAATAACCCCCAATCAAACCATCGCATCACTAATCATGACAGTAGGTAGTTATTATGCATTAATGGAAAATGTGACAAAACATCATATTATCGAAATCCCATGTTACCTCAACTTAACTTCCCTCCAATTGTCACTTGTGACAAAACTTCATCTTACGACACATATTGAAACTTGTGACAAAATTATAAACTTGCGATGAAAACTTTAAACAAGACTTTGATTTTTTTTCTTTCGTCACTATCTTTTTAGTCGAGTGAATTGCAACTATCTTAATAAGGTTTTAGTCGACTTCCATTTACCAACCCGTTAAAGGGTATACCATTTAACTTCTATAACTGGACCGCACCTCCATCGGTGATGTGAATTACAACATATGGTCCCAACCAGTGCGTTTGAAGCTTGCCAAGATGGTTTGAAAATTTATTGTCATATAGAAGGACAAAATCACCGACCTGGAATTGCTTGAACTTAACATGGCGGTTGTACCAAGACTTATGTCACTCCTTCTCAACACGTTATTGATAACCGATGATGAACCGGTCTTCTCCCAACTGTACCAGCTACGACAATCTTTCTTTTATTGTGCCAACATCTATCATACCAGTGATCGCAACAATTCTCAGACTAGGTACAATATATTCTAATGGCATGACAACCTCCTATCTATAAACCAATCTGAATAGAGTTTGTCCTGTCAACTTTTTGCAATTTGTGCGATGATCCCATAAAACTGTAGATATATTATGATCCCAATCATCCCTCTGAACATTCCAAATCTTCGTCAATGCATTCTCTCATACCTTATTAAACGTTTTGATATCATTGTTTGCTTGTGGGTGATATGGAGTTGTCTTCCAGTGCTGAATCTAAAATTCCTTGGTTAATTTGTTAATCAGTTGATTCACAAAATGTGTACCTTGATCACTTATCAAAATATTTGGGCATCCAAATTGAGTCAAGACATGGTCAAATAAAAATCTTGAAGTAGTTGCAGCAATACAATATCTTATCGGCATTGCTTCGGCCCATCTGGTTAAGTACTATGTCGTAGTGATTATATAGCGTGCACTTGTTCATTTTCATGGTCGGTTGATGGGAACTACAAAAACAATAGACCATTTATCAAACGCCTACAAAGTCACTTATGGTACAAGTGACATTTCATCTCATCGCAACAAATTTCTAGTTCTTTGACAAATATCACATTTGTGTCAATAGTCTGTAGCATCTGCATGCAGAGTAAGACACCATAATTTGGTCTGCATAATCTTGCATACTATTGCTTTTCCTGCATAGTGGCCTCCTACGACACCATCATGTGCTTCATTTATCACCATTAGTCGCTCATGTTCCAAAACACAGGGATAAAGTATTTCATCTAGTCCCATCTTATACAATTTCCCAACGATCAACTCAAAATATACAACTTTTACAAATAATTGATTATTTTGCGTTGTATTGAATCCTTCTGGTGCATATCCTGTAGTCAAGAAATGTTCAATATATTTGTAGTGATCATCAATCATCTTGACCTCAAATAACTATGCATCGGGAAGACTGTCATCAATACTAATAGGCTCTTCTCCACTTTTTAACCTCGACAAATGGTCAAGTCCTAAATTGTGTCGAGTTGGCTTAACAATAATCTCAAAATCAAATTCTTGAAATAGGAGAAGACATCGACAGATATCCCCCCCAACACTGGCTTATTGACCAAGTATTTCAATAAAGAATGGTTCGTAAACATATTGAAATGTCCTCCCAGCAAATAATGTCGAAACTTTTGGAGAGAATATACCATAACAAGTTCCTCCCTCTCAGTGGTTGTGTAGTTCCTTTCATCCATCAGCAACTTTCTAATATAAAATGCAATGAGGTGATCAACATCACCCTCACCTAGATTTACAAGTATGATACTGAGTGTGATAGACGACGCATCGACATGTACATGAAATTATTTTTCCAGTTTTGAAATACCAATATAGGAGTTGAGACCATCTTATCTTTGAGAACATCCAGACTCTCTTAACACTACTCATTCCATTGAAATTTAATATCTTTCTTCAACAATTTTTCCATCGGATTTGTGACCTTGGCATACCCATGGATAAATTTTATGTAATATCCCATATACCCCAAGGTAGTTCTCAATTTTTTAACGGTCGTGGGTGGGGGTAGGTTGACAATCATTGCAATCTTGGCAGCGTCCATCAATATTCCATCTCGACAGACCACATGACGCAGCAAGATACCTTAAGGAGCACAAAAAACACACTCCTTCCAGTTAAGAGAAATATGGAATTGTCTACACTGATCAAGCATCATTCTAATATTCTCAATATGATTTTTAACTAGCCCATAGACCGTCCAATCATCAAATTATACTTCATAAAATTTATGGATGAAATATTTAAAAACAGCTAATACTATTCTAGAAAAATAATAGGAGCATTCTTGAGTCCAAAAGTCATTACTATGTATTGGAAGCATCCCCATTCTGTTGCAAAGTTCATCTTATATCAATATTCCATTACAATCCTTATCTGATGGTATCCAAAGAATCCATCAGTAAACGGGTACACTTTTTGTCCTATGACGCTCTCCGATACTTTATTTTTGAACATGGTCAAGAATGAATCATGCAGACACACATCGTTTAATTTTCGCAGGTCGACACAGATGCCAACTTCACTTGTTTTCTTGTCTTGAACCCTTATAGGATTAATCCATTCAAATTCCTTTACAAGTTCTATAATGCCTGCATCTAACATTATGTCTAACTTTATCTTGGCTTTCTCTTTATATCTCAGATTGAGTTTATACGATCGTTGCTTGACAGGTTTTGCATCGGACTTCAGGGGAATCTTCATTTCTCCTAGGCCACCAATAATCCCCTTCATCTCTAAAAACCTAGTAGGGAATAGATTCTGGAATTCACGCAATAAGTTTGTAATTTTCCCTACTGTCTCATTATCCCAATAGTCCCCAATATTGGCAAATTTCAGATTTTTTGGAGAGCCAATATTCACCTTCTTTGTTCTGAGGGGATTCAGAAATTTACGTTTGATAAGCCTGATCCCTCCACTACTCGACTACCCTCAGAATTAGGAATATATATATCACGTGGATCATCATCATCAGGTTCGTCAGTTACGTTATAGCATTCCATCCAATTCTGAACTGTCGCACTGGTCTAAGGGAAACCCGATCAGAAAAAGGATGTCTTCAAAAATATTGGTTCTTATAACTTGTAGAGCAACATTAATTATCGTACTATCATCAACAAAGCTAAAAGTATGCGTGAAAATGGTAGTTATCTCTTCCCATTCTATAGTTTCTCATCACATCTCAACCAACGTGTACCAGTTTCTTGATATCATATACAAAGTATGTATAAACTGATGAAGCCATTTCTGTCACGGTAACGCCGTCCATGTAGCGTGACAATTTTCAATGTGCTCAATGGGATTCGTCAATCCTGTATATTTCAGGCCAGTATAAGACATATTCTCTCCAAATCTGATTTCTCGCAGTTGTCGGCATTGAGGCCATTTTCAAATATATTTCTTATAAGCAACCCACCACCTGGCAGGTGCAGCCTTCAATGTAATATCTAGTGCTAACAAGCGTTGAGGTTCCAATACTTTGTGTTCAAACTCTGCAAAAAAATTGTCTAAGTTAGGTAATCCTTCATATGTAGGTAGATCACATACATGAGTATCTACCCGTCGCACATATTTTGTGATTCTTGCACACTTTTGCATCAATACTTCATGTAATCGATTCTTCCAGTTTTCCAAAGCTTCTAACGAGTCTGGCAAATAGGAGTTAAAACTTCACCAATTTAGATTACCATCATCTATCGGGTTTGCATAGTATTCCATTGAAGAGGATATATTCTAAATATTATCCATGTATCCTTCTTTTCCTTCATTGTTCACTTGCTTGACATATCTATAGCCCTCCAGAGGATCAATTGGGGCAACCACCCGTAGTTCCTTATCTTCAAATGACAATTTTCTCTTTTTGGAATTGATGATTGTTTGATTTTCAATAGCCCAGTCAATCCCCAAAAGTGCGGGATATAGATTCATATCATCGACAATGTCCATGACTTCAAAATATGTATAGGTTTGGATTCATTCCACTTAAGTAGGGACATGTGTCAGTCGACCAATAGGTAAGACCTTCAACTGATTGGCTAAACGTAGCTAAAATGGAGACCATACTAGTCTCAACTTTCACATGCTTTCCCAGGTTTGTCTTGTCAGAATATTAACATTTTACCTCAAATCTAGTATGATAACATACATATCATAATCCCTATCTAAGCATTCATTCTTAACTCGCGGCCAGTTTTTTGTCTTTTACCAATGTGGTTAACTTTTTTTTCTTGTTGCACAATTGGTTGAGGTTCTTCAACTAAATTCAATAGTTCTTCCAAAGAATCCTTATCTTCTATAAGTGCTAAACAACTTGTAAAGAAATTCTTCAAACCGCTTACCTTCTCTGCCAGATTTCTTTGGAATAAGTGATCAAATCTTTCAGGCATTTCCAGGATTGGCCCATCCTCCAATACTAGAATAGTTGAAGATGTCGACACCTAATTTATGTTGACAAAATCACCATGTGCATCAAAGAAAACTCCATTTTCTTTGTGTACATCAAACAACACTTTCATTTGTGTCATCAATCGAACCCATGGTGCTCCTTGATCTCCTTCATTCGCAGCACCTCCTATTATTATGACAAAAATATTAGGTTCTCGAGTTTTGACAGAAATATTCTGAATATTTTGATTTACATTATAAGGTTGGTTCTGGTTTCCCAGGTTTCTAGCCTGCCATTTAGCAATCAGCTACAGGCACTCCTCAATAGTATGGTCCAATGCTTTACAATATGAACACATCGATGTAGGATTAGTACAGTCTCTGGAAAAATGTCTTGTTTGTCCATAATTATAACAACAAATTTAGCCCCTTCCACAACCAAATCCTCCTCTTCGTCCTAAGCCTCTAAAATGACCACCCCTCTTGGTTGAGGGTATTGTGCCTAAGTTCGCTCAGCTTGCACTTGTTCATCATTTTTCATCAGATATGTGTCAACCATCTTTTCCTGCAACAACTAGTATGATTTGCAGACTTTCTCGCCGTGACCTATAGATCAACAGAATTTACAATATAGGCTAGCAAGTGCACTTACTATCTTCTATAAATATAAGAATTCCTTCGATCGATGACCTCTTGTCTGGCAGATTCAACACCAAGGCATTTCTTGTGAATTTATAGGATTTAGCGCTCTTGGTGCAAAATAATTCAAGAAAGCTAGAAATGAATATTTATGATGGCCTTCAGTGTTGATGTATTTGTAAGTTCGGAAGATATTCTGATGTATATTATCATTATATGTTGTTGTACCCCCATTGGGGATGTGTGTTACCCATTTATGGGATGTCTAAATTATGTCTAGACCTTGAGGTACAACCTCTGTTGTAAGTTGGGGAAATAGTCCCTAGTGTAACATCATGTAATATGTAATTGTGGTCTCTCTAGGAGAAGTGGGCCCTTGTGAGATGACATGTAGGCTCCAGTCTTATATTTGATTAGTGACTTGAAAGGGTATAAATAAAGAGGCAATCTCCCTCATTTATACACATCCCACACACTCTCTAAGGCACATGAGAAAAAGAGATAGTCAGAGGAGGAGAGAAAGATAGTTGCTAAACATTTCTTATTAGTGCTTTTGATCATCTTACTATTTTGAAGAAGTTTGTGGGGTTTTCTACTTTATGGTTTCCCCAATGAAAATTCTTTGTTTATTATGCATCTTTTACATTTTATTCATTTTGTTGTACTTGTTATTCTTTCATATAAAGATCCTAGATAATATAATCAGATCTTAAGAAAATCTAACATGGTATCAGAGCCTCTCTGAAAGAAGGCATTGTGCAGCTGCGGGAACTAGGGCTTCCTAGTTGAAGGTGTTCTCTCCACATATCATCAAGTAAGGAGGGCTAGGCTAACTTGCTTCACTAGGGAGGATCTGTTGGTTGTATCATTTTATGAATCAGATAATTTTCACTGTACCAACAAAATATAGCTACAATGGCAACTATGCAAATTAGGGTTCCATGCCTGAAAACCCTAGAAGACTGGATTTAGTCATTCTAGAACTTTCTCTATAACGAGATATTAGAGAAGCTTCAGAAGCCAAAACTTTTAAAAGCCAAATAGAAATTTTTTTTATACACTGTGTAAAATTTTCAGCCTCAGATTCGCTATACATGCGGATATATGGTTCCTCCAAATCAGGGTTCCAACCTCCTCCAGAATAAAGTCATAAACATGTGACCTAGGGAGACTTCCTATACCTTGGGCTAGGAAGTTCCAAACAAAATTTTGTAAGATGTTCTAGGTAGGGCATGGATTGTAGTTTCTATGGTAAGGTTTTCATACCCAGAATGTGAAATAGCAACATGTGGAAGTTCGTACAAGTTAGCTATGTTTAACAATCCCCAAAACAGTCACCTTGGTAAAATCCGAATAAGTCCCACTTGGAAAATCCATTTCTGCTATAACCTATGGGGTTGGAAAGATGACTTATCAAGATATAACATTGAGAAGTTTTAGACCTTAAGGATCCAAAACTTTGGATATACAACAGAATCAATATCAATCGTTTCTATAGAAGAAATTGGAAAACTAGGGATTCTTGTTTCGGGAGCTTCCCTCTACTTTTTTCAGAAAAGGAGTACATTGGACAACTCGTCTTGAAGAGGCCCATATTTATATCTAATCAGAAGTTTGAAATTCCAAGTTTTGAAAATTAGGGTTTCTCTAACAAACCCTAGATCAACCATCTCCAGAACCAGGACAGACACCTCAAATCGGTAAGATCTAAATTTTTGCTATTTACATTCGAGGTTCTCATTTCAAAATGAATAATCACACCAGCTTGATGACAAGCTTGGTGAGGTTGAAAAATTCTAAGTATGGAAGTATAGGACCTCCGTGATCCTTGAATAAATCGACTTGGATCAGTATTTCAGTAAGAAAATTATGGGAGCCAAAGGAAGATGATGCTAAGGCTAGAGCCAAGAGAATCAGTGCATATTCTATTAAATACCCTCTCATCCCTCATGTGTCATCTTTGAATACACCAAAAGGAAGTGTTTGATTCTATGATGAAGCAATCGAAGAAGAGTAAGATATTGTTATAACCACCTTGAATGGCCTCCCAAGATCATAGGATTCATTCATTCGAGGAATGTGTGCCAGAAGGAAGTGATTACCTTCAGCAGACTCTGGGAAGAGTGCACACAAGAAGAAGCTCAAATCATAATAAGAGAAGAGAATATGGGAGCAACTGAAGATCAATATCTCACGATCCAAAGAAGATCCCTTAAGTGATGAGGAATATGAAGCACTCAATTCTTGAAGAATATCTTATCCATCTTAGCATTTGGATAAGAAATGATGTTGTTATGAATGAAGAAGATGATGAAGTTGAAGGCTCAAGAATGAGTCTACCCACGAAAAAAATAAAGATAAGTATTCATTGTCATTTCATGATATTGTTTGGTTATGCATTTATTTATATTCAGTTGATGTGTTATGCATGTTTGAGTTTTGCATTTATACTATTGAATCGCACATAATGGATAATAATTCAATGATCTTGTGCAACATTCCATTACTACTTATCTAGATTGAAACCTCCTTGCTGGCATATTAGGAGTAGTACACACTCTTAATAACATTAGGTCGAATGCATCTAGAAGTTATTGTATGTATACATGATATGGATGAATGTTGTAGCATTGGATAAAATAGTTGCATGGCTATCTGACATGTATTTGTCACTATTAATATGTTTTGGAAATTATGATAAGTTTCTAATTATGCAAATGAACTTGACTTGTAGATCATTCCAAAGAAAAAGGTGACGATAGTTCAAAAGAGGAACTTGAAGATTTATGGGTCAAAGACACCATAGCGAAAGAAAGAGCTTCAGAAGAATATAAATAGAATGGTAGATGAAGAATAATCCAAGATTAGTATGACAAGACAAGAAATAGGCATCAGACACGCTCTAGTTTTGTGACACTATTGAGCCTTCCAGCTATGAAGAAGTAGCCAAGAAGAAAGGGAAGGAGAGCACCAGTTCAAGAAGAAGGATGTCTAGGATGCGGTATCAAGACCTGAAGGAAAGTCCTTAGTGTCTTCCATATGGATCTACAAGATCCAGCATGTAGTAGATGGCAACATCGTGGGATACAAGGCAAGATTCATAGCACGAGGCTTCTCACAGAAAGAAGGAATAGACTATGAAGAGACATTTGCAGCCACTAAGAGTTAAGACACATGACAAGTAGAATCATTTGTGCAAATTAAAGAAGGCCTTGAATGATCTCAGAAGGCACCCATGGGATAACACATACATGAGGAGCTTGAAGATCACCTAGAGTGATGAAGTTCTTAACCTTTGCTACAAGGTTGAAGATGAAATCCTATAGAGGATGAAAAGCTCACAGATGGGAGAGAGAAGAACTTTTCAAAAAGTTCAAGATAGGGGATCTTGGTATCCATTAACCCAATATGGATACATAGAATATTAGCAGCAAAGGAAGCTACTTGTCACTACAATACAGATTGTTTCAATACATATAGTATGAAAGGCAGAGGGGGAATGATGCTTCGCTTCAGAGGGAGTGACTGCAGAATATCCTAAGGTTCGACATGGTATGATAGGATGGACAAATTACCGATGGCTCTAGGATTTACTAAGAGTAAAGCAGATTCCAACCTTTGCTTCAAGTTTAAAGGTGGAAGACCAGTGATGCTCTTGTTATATGTCAATGACCTGTTCCTGACAGGAAAAGAGGAACTCATTAAAGATGCAAGAAGGAGACTTGATGCCGAGTTCAAGATGAAAGACTTGTGTATGATGCACTACTTTCTAGGCATGGAGGTGTGGTAGAGTGCAGATGGAATCTCCCTTGGACAAGGGAACTATATAGTGGAGATCCTAAAAAGGTTCAGGATGATGGACTACAAGGCCATGGCCACACCCATGGCATCGAAACTAAATCTATTGAGTGATGCTTCATTAGAGACGGTTGATGCCATGATGTATCGTTAGATTATTTGTTCATTGATGTGCCTGACGAATACAAGACCAGACACATGCTTTGCTATGAACAACCTAAGCCATTTCCTGACGGATCGAAGACATGCTCACCTGGTTACAAAGCATGCAGTGAGGTACCTAAAGGGTACAGTTGAGTATGGGCTTAAGTATGATACGAATCAGAAGACTAACCTAGATGGTTATGTTGATTCGGATTGGTAGCACCACTGAGAAGAAGAGCACCTTAAGATCTAGTATGGGCTACTGGTTTTGCAGTATGCAATCTTGCATGGTGTGGAGTACAGTCGAGGCAAAACATGTTGCCACTTGCTCGGCTATTTGTGAGGTAGTATGTTTCTTTTGAAATCTACTACTTGATTTGATTGATCTAACTTGCATTTTTGTATGATGCAGAGAGAAGCAGTGAAGCTCCAGTGTGTACTTCATATCGAGGTTCCTTCTAAGGGGAAGTGATGAGTCCGAGAGCCTTTCCAACATGGTGGTAGGTTGGGCCTCCCATGGTCGGATGTTAGTGCTGAGCCTTTTCGACATGGTGGCGGGATGGGCCTCCCATGGTTGGATGTAAGTGTTGAGCCTTTCCGACATGGTGGCAGGATGGGCCTCCCATGGTCGGATGTAATTGCTAAGCCTTTTCTACATGGTGGCAGGCTGGGCCTTCCATGGTCGAATGTAAGTGTTGAACCTTTCTGACATGGTGGCAGGCTAGGCCTCCCAAGGTTGGATGTAAGTGCTGAGCCTTTTCGACATGGTGGCAGGATGGGCCTCCCATGGTCAGATGTAAGTGCTGAGCCTTTCTGACATGGTGGCAGGCTGGGCCTTCGATGGTCGGATGTAAGTGCTGAGACTTTCCAACATGGTGGAAGGTTGGGCCTTCCATGGTCAAATGTAAGTCCTGAGCCTTTCCTACATGGTGGTAGGCTGGGCCTCCCATGGTCGAATGTAAGTGCTGAGCTTTTTTGACATGGTGGTAGGTTGGGCCTCCCATGGTCGGATGTAAGTGTTGAGCCTTTCCAACATGGTGGCAGGTTGGGCTTTTCGACAAGGTGGCAGGCTAGGCCTCCCATGGTCGTGATGTAAGTGTTGTGTTACTTGTATCTAGGTTGTGCTCTATGCGATGATGAGATTATCTAAAGATAATAAGGTAATAGTAGGGTACACAAGTTTTACAATGGCATATAATCAGTCCTGGAATATCCTGCAGGTTTTGCAAGAGACATATAATAAGTCCTAAGATGTACCTACTTGATGGCTTATCGCAGAGATGATGAAGACCTGGAAAAGGACTAGGCCAACATCCCGCATGAAAAAGGGTTGCCACTGTAGAAACTTCTGACGACAGATAGTATGGGACGATGATCAAATTATAAGAAGATGATGGCAGCAGCTATAATGAAGACTCTATGACTCCGTGATGATGGTGATGCATTGAAGACCCAAACCAAATGTGTTGATGACTGTGTATAGATAGAATGCCTTCCTAGTTAAGAGGGAGTGTTGATGTATTTGTAACTTTGGAATGTATTCACTTGTATATTGTACCCCGATGTTTATTCCATGACGTATCTATAATGTAATTGAGTCATGTCATGCCCCGATGTTCCGATCGGGATATTCAATAATGTAAACACGTCATGTAAAGTCATTGAGGTTAACCCTCCATTGCAAGTCCTTCTTAACTAGGAAGGTATTCTCTCAGCACAAGTCTTCTTCTCTGTATCATCTGGATCATCATCAAGTCATCTTCATCTTCAAGTCATCTTCATTTTCAAGTCATCTTCATCGTCAATTCATCTTCATTGTTAAGTCATCTTCATCAAGTATGGATCATCACTGGATCTAGATCATCACTGGATCATCATCGATTCTGGATCATCACTTGATTTGGATCGTCACTGCTGTATCATCGTTAATTCAGGATCATCACTTGATCTGGATCATCACTGTTGGATCATCATCAAGTTTGGATCATCACTTGATCTATATCGTCACTGTTGGATCATCACTTGATCTGGATCATCATCAAGTCTAGATTATCACTTGATCTGGATCGTCACTACTGGATCATCATCAATTCTGGATCATCACTTGATCTAGATCATCATCAAAGCTATATCATCACTGAATCACCATCATCATTATTTCTTTTGTTATCTCAATCAAATGGTGCTATCTCTTCATTCTTCTCGTCAAAGGAAGTTCTACAAAGCCATCCCTTTTTCATGTTGGTTGTAGGCCTAGCCTCCATGTAGGTCTTCTTCAGCGCTTATATCTGACCCTAAGTCAGAATGGCCCGCCCAGCACTTACATCTAACCTAATTTTTTCAAAAAGGCCCAGCACTCACATCTGACCATGTGTAAACACATCGTGCCAGAATGGCTCAGCACTTATATCCAACATGTGTGAACACACCGCATCGGAAGGGCTCTACACTTACATCCGACCATGTGCGAACACACCGAATCGGAAGGGTTCTGCACTTACATCCAACCATATGTGAACACACCGCATCGGAAGAACTCTGCACTTACATCCGACCATGTGCAAACACACCGCATCGGAAGGGCTCTCAGTCTCAGACTGAGGATTCCTGGTAACTTACCAGGTTCCTCCATTCTCCTAGAGAATGGCATCTCAGCACCAAGATGAGTATTAATGTTAATTGACCAGGTGCCTCCATTCAAAGAATGGCATTCAGCACTTATATCTGATCATGTAGGAACCAATCCTACAGTCACATCAGAATGGCTCAGCACTCACATTTGGCATGGAAGGAACCAATCCTCTCACCATGATAGAATGGATCAGCCCTTACATCTAACCATGGAAGAAACCTAATCCTCTCACCATGTCAGAATGGCTCACGGACTCATCATTTCCCCTTGGAGGGAACCTCTAACTGGAGAACACCAAGCTTCTCCCTGAAGTACTCAAACTTTGCTTTGGCCATTTCTAGCATAGAATCACATCAGGGTTGATTACGTTCAAGGATAACCTGCGAGCTTCGCCAAGACTGATTACATCCGAGGAAAACCTACAGGTATGTTTACATCTGAGCAACCTATGAGCTTCACCAAGATTTATTCTCAGACAACCTGTCTCACCGACTATGCTAGAACTCCCTCTTTCGAGAGATCTTGATCTGGATCACATATTGGAGCTTCACTGCTCCTCTCTGCATCATACAAAAATGCAAGTCAGATCAAGCAAATCAAATAGTAGTTTTCAAAAGAAACATACTACCTCCCAAATAGCAAGTGGCAACATCTTTTTCCTCGGCTGTACTCAGCGCCATGCAGGACTCCATCCTGCCAAACCAAGAGATCACACTTGATCACATACTAAAGTAGCATCTCAAAGTGCTCTTCCTATCAATGGCACTGCCTGCCCAATACGAATCCTCATAACCCTTCAGTTTAATCTTCTAATTCCCTTCATACTTGAGCCCATGATCAACTGTACCCTCAATACATGCTTTGCAACCATCAAGTGAACATGTCTCAATGTGTTCACAACAAAGCAAATATCCAGTCTCGTATTTGTCAGGTACATCAAGGAATAAATCATCTGACGATACATCGTGGCATCAAACGAATTTGATGAAGCAAAACTCAATAGCTTCAGGTTCGATGCCATAGGTGTGGTCATGGCCTTGCAGTCCATCATCCTGAACCTCTTAAGGATCTCTACTGCATACTTCCCTTGTCCACACCTACATGCCTAGAACGTAGTGCATCATCCCCAAGTCCTTTATCTCGAACTCGGCAGCAAGTCTTCTTCTTGAAAATTTAATGAGTTCCTCTTTTCTGTCAGGAACAAGTCATCGACATATAACATGAGCATCATTCGTATTTCACTTTCAACCTTCAAGCAAAGGTTGGAATCCTCTTTACTCGCAGTAAATCCTAGAGTCATCAGTAATCTATCCATCCCGTCATACCATGTCGAACCTCAGGATCTTCTACAGTCACTCCCTCTGAAGCGGAGCATCATTCTCCCTCTATCTTTCATACTCTATGCACTGAAACATTCTGTACTGGAGTGATAAGTAGCTTCCTCTACTACTAATATTCTATGTATCCATCTAGGATCATTGGATACCAAGATCCTCTATCTTGAACTTTTTCAAAAAAAAATCTCGCACCCATCTGTGAGCTTGTCATCCTCTATAGACTTTCATCTTCAACCTTATAGCAAAGGTTCAGGTCTTCATCAAGCTCATCATGTATGTGTTATCCCATGGGTGTCTTTTGAGCTCATACAAGGCCTTCTTTCATTTGCACACATGATTCTTCATGTCATGTGTATTTCTAGTCGCTACAAATGTCTCTTCGTAGTCTATGCCTCGTGCTACGAATCTTTCCTTGTATCCCACGATGTTTCCATCTACTGCATGATGGAACTATGAACTTCTCTTCAGGTCTCTATACTACGTCCTAGACATCATTCTTCTTGAACTGGTACACTCCTTCCCTTTCTTCTTAGCTACTTCTTGGAAGGTTCTTCATCAATGATGTCGCTCAATAGTGTTACATAACTACACTGTGTCTGAGATCTCTTCTTTGAAAGTATCGTCATATTATTCTTCATCTTGGATTCTTTATTGAACCGTCATCACTTGTTCTTCAGAACAAGTTTGATCCTTCTTTGATTGTAGGTGATTGTACACGATCTTTCCTACAAGTCAAATGCATTTGTATGTTTAGAAACATTTCATAAGACATATTCATAATGGAAAATTCTTATGCATAAATATATGATCATGCAACTATTTTAGCCAATACAACATTCATCCATATCTCACAAAAACTTTCTAGATGCCTTCCATCTCTACCAGGACAACATTGATATTGTGCACTAATCCAATATGTCAGTAAAGAGGTTTCATTCTAGATAAGTAGCAATGGAGAGTTGTATAGTACCATGAGCTACTTACCCATCACATGCATATTAGTAGTATATTGTCATTAATGCAAACATTCTATCATGCATAATCAAAACAATATCATGAAATGACAATTGAATACTTATCTTTATTTGTTTCATGGGTAGGCTCCTTCTTGAGCCTTCAGCTTCATCATATTCTTCATTCATAATTTCTTATCCAAATGCTAAGATGGATAAGAGTTTCTTCAAGAGTTGAGTCCTTCATATTTCCTCATTGCTTCAGGGATCTTCTTTGGATGGTGAGAGCTTGATCTTCAGTTGCTCTCATCTTCTCTTTTCTTATTATGAGTCAAGCTTATTTTTCTTGTGTGCACTCTTCCCAGAGCCTAATGAAAGTAATCACTTCCTTTAGGCACACATTCCTCGAATGAATGAATCCCATAATCCTGGGAGGCCATTCAAGGTGGTTATCACAACTACTGCCTTCTCCACTTCTTCTTCTACCGCTTCAAGTCGTTCTTTGATTTGAGAGACCCTTGTAAAGTATGACTGTATGGTCTCTACATTCTATATCTTCACATTCTTCAATTGGTTTCTTAAGGTCATATTCTGATTTATGTTCTTCCCTTCAAATAGCTTGGTCAAAGAATCAAACATCTTCGGTGTCTTTAGGGAAGACACTTGTGGTACAAGTTGATCCGTGATTGAATCAGTAATGATCTTCTTGGACTTGACCAAGTTCTTCTTGTGTAAGGATTTTAGCATAATCTCCCTCTGGAACTAGAACCTCTCTACTGTTAACTTTTCATATGCTTAGCTAAAACATAAGTATTTCATTTCATTTTCATAACAAAAGCATATAAGCAGGATCACTGAAAGAAACAGTATCACAAGAACAACACAAATTTATCCTGGGAAAAACCTAGCAAAAGCTTCCTCAATATAGATGCCCCAAAAAGATAAAAGATAAAACCAGCAAGGAGATCAAAGCATGATCCTCCTCCTTCTCCAACTACTTCTCTCTCTCCACTAATGCACTACACAAGTGAAAGTGTGTGCTCCAAATGAGGAGCGCTACACCTCTATTTATATTCATCCGTTCACTTTAATTAACTCATCCGACATGTAGGCTCGAGTTAAATCATGTAGGCTCGAGTTACACTTGTAGGCTCAAGTAACCACACTGGGGTGCTAATGACCCACCTTTACAATTAGAGGGGACTACCTCATGACTCTTATTAGTTCTTTCGATTAGAAGCATCGGGGTACAAAATAATACAAGTGGTTCTTTCGGTAGGACCATCAGGGACTACAAAAAGATACATATAGAATATTCTTCGAAGTTACAATATTTCAACACTCCCCCTTAACGAGAAGGGTATTCTACAACAACATCAACAACAACAATAGTTGGAGAGAGATAGAGGACATCATCAACATCATCAGGGTAACACATCTATAAATCATTGGAAGCTTTTTCAACATCGTGTAGTCTTCATCTTCAATCTTCAGTCTTCAGCAACATCAACACTTTGACTGCTTCGATCAGCAACAATATTTGACAGCTTAGATCAGCAACAACATCTTCAGCACTTTGACCTTTCGATCAGCAACATCATCTTCAGCACTTTGACCTTTCAATCAGCAACATCATCTTCAATACTTTGACCTTTCGATCAACAACATCATCTTCAGCACTTTGACCTTTCAATCAGCAACATCATCTTCATACTCTGATCTTTCGAACAGTAACATCATCATCATACTCTGATCTTTCGATCACCAACATCATCACCATATTCTGATCTTTCGAACAGCAACATCATCATCATCATACTCTGATCTTTCGATCAGTATGTCATCATCATCAGCAACAACCTACAATCCACAACACAAAGATGAAAGTCTTCGGATCACTTTTGGACCTAAGTCCAGGGATGATACAATCCTACCACATTCTCGATAATCGAAGTCATCGGATTGATTACGGGATAATCAGTCCCTATCACTTTAGGACTAGGTCCAAGGATGATGCAATCCTATCGCATTCTCGACAACCGAAGTCACCGGATTGATTACGGGATAATCATTCCCTATCACTTTAGGACTAGGTCCAAGGATGATGCAATCATACCACATTCTCGGGGACCGAAGCCTTCGGATACCTTTCTAAACTAAAGTTCAAGGATGATGCAATCCTGCCACATTCTTAGGGACCGAAGCCTCCGGATACCTTTCTGAACCGAAGTTCAAGGATGATGCAATCCTGCCACATTCTTGGGGACCGAAGCCTTCGGATACCTTTCTGAACCGAAGTTCAAGGATGATGCAATCCTGCTACATTCTTGGGGACCAAAGCCTCTTGATACCTTTCTAAACCGAAGTTCAAGGATGATGTAATCCTGCCACATTCTCAGGGACTAAAGCCTCCGGATACCTTTCTGGACAGATGTCCCAGGATGTTACAATCCCTCTTCATTCTTGAGGACCGAAGTCACCGAATCACTTTAGGGAAAGTGCCCAAAGATGATACAATCCCACTGCAACATCACTACTCCCCCTTTCAAGGAAGGTATTTCTGAACAACACCAAGCTTGTCCCGAAAGTGTTCAAACTTTACTCGAGACAGAGGCTTCATCAGTACATCAGCAACTTGTTCATCAGTACTCACACACTGGAGCTTTATGGCTCCATTCTGCATCATATCTTGAATGTAGAAATACCTGATTTCTATGTGCTTCGATCTATCGTGGAATACTGGGTTCTCTGTCATCTTTATACAACTTTGATTATCACATAGAATCACGGTAGTGTCCAACTCTAGGTTGAATAATGCTGACATCAGCTTTCAAAGCCATATGGCTTCACAACTAGCAGAGTAAGCTGCTATATATTCTACTTCAGCTGTGCTTAGAGCAACACTAGACTGCTTTCTGCTAAACCATGAAATCATAGTAGATCCCAGACTATAACATCCACCTGAAGTGCTTTTTCTGTCTGAGATACTTCCAGCCCAATCTGCATCTGTGTAGCCATACAATCTATACTCATGGATACCATCATAGTATAGACCAAAGTCTATAGTCCCTTTCATATATCTCATCACATGTTTTGCAGCTACTAAGTGAACCCGTCTTGGTTGAAGAAGATATTGACTCAAGGAGTTCACAGCAAAACAAATGTCTGGTCTGGTATTTGTTAAGTACATCAATGACCCAATGATCTATCTGTAGTGAGTCTCATCCACTAATTCTGATGGGTCATCGGCTAACAACTTCAGTTTGGAGTCCATGGGTGTGGCCATGGCTTTGCATTCCAACATATTGAATCTCTTCAATATCTATACCGTATACTTTCCCTAGTTGAGAAAGATTCATTTTGAACTTTTCCATACTTCCAGACCTAGGAAATAATGCATTAACCCAAGGTCTTTCATTTCAAATTATTATGCTAGTTTCTTCTTGCTTTCCATAATCTGTTTCTCATTCCCTGTCAAGAATAAGTCATCCACATATAACAGCAGGATGACAGGTTCATCTTCTACAACCTTAAGATAAAGGTTAGGATCAGCTTTACTCTTGGTGAATCCCATGCTTGACAAGAAACTATATATCCTTTCATACCAAGCTCGAGGAGCTTGTTTCAGGCCATACAACTCCTTCTTCAACTTGCATACATGAGTATGTCTATCTTCAACTTCAAATCCTTGTGGTTGTTCTATGTATACTTCTTCTTCAATCGCACCATTCAGAAAAGTTGTTTTCACATCCATCTGGTGTAAGTCCCACTTCATCATAGATGCAAGTGCCATGATAGCTCTAATAGAAGTATATCGTGCTACTAGGGAAAATCTTTCTTCATAATCAATTCCCTCTTTTTGAGAGAATCCTCTGGCCACAAATCTTGCTTTATACTTCTCGATACTTCTGTCAGCTACATGCTTTATTTTGAATATCCATTTGGAGGATACTATACTCTTTCCTTCTGGTTTGGGAACTATATACCATACATCATTATTCATTATTGACTGGTATTCTTCAATCATTGCTTCTAACCATTCTTTCTTCTGTACAGATTCTTCATGGCTTGTAGGTTCTTGATCTACAAGATCACACATCAAGGCTACATAATTGGAAAAAGTCTTAGGCTTCTTTCTTTCCCTTGTGGAGCCTTTAGGAGCTCCATATATTTCTGCTTCTCATATAATTTCTCTTGTCCAAGCAGGATTTCTCTTTCTTGATATCTGTATCATGGGAGGTTCTTGTGGTTCTGCTAAGTCATGTTCTTCAGGACCTTCATCCTCAAGGAGACATGTAGTTTCTTTATTTCTGGGAGATGTCTCTTCTTCATGTTGGCACTTCCTGGATCTCTTGAGGGTTGTCTCTTCATCAAATGTCACATCTCGACTGTTTTCCATGTGATGGAATCTAGGAATATAGATTTTGAATGCTTTGGATACTTCACAATATCCAACAAATATCCCTCTTTTTTTTTCTGGAAGGGTCTGACTTGGTTCTTTTCTCTTTTGGTATATGAATATATACTGGACAACCAAATATCTTGAGGTGACTTACCTCAGGCTTCTTTCCTATGAACATCTCTTCTAGAGTCTTGAACCCAAGAGCACTGTGAGATATTCTATTCTGCACATACACAGCAGTTCTTCCTGCTTCTACCCATAGATGCATTGGTAGATCTTGATCATATATCATTGTCTTCACTGCCTCCATGATGGTTATGTTCTTTCTTTCCGCAACCCCATTCTGTTGAGGATTGTAGGGAGTATTTAGTTCCCTCCTGATTCTGGCATCTTTGCAAAAGGCCTCAAACTCTTTTGAGGTATATTCTCCTCCATTGTCTGATCGGAGTGTCTTTATTTTCTTGTCTGAAAGATTTTCTATCAAGGCTTTGAACTCCTTGAATTTCTCAAACACTTCACTCTTTGCTTTCAAGAAGTATATCCAAGTCTTTCTTGAAAAGTCATCAACGAATGTGATATAGTATTCAAAGCCACTTGAGGATGTAGAAGACACTGGACCACATACATCTGAATGAATCAATTCCAATGTACCTTTTCTTTTAGTTTCACTCTTCGGAAATGGATTCTTAATGTTCTTTCCCTTCGCACATCCTTTGCAAATGCCTTCATGCTTGATCTTCATGTCTGGTAATCATGTCACTACTTTATTCACATGAGGTAGAGCCTTGTAGTTAATGTGGGCAAGCCTTCTATGCCATAGTTCACTAGGGTCAGTGGACTCATCAACAAAGGTTGTTTCTGAGTGCCCCTTGAGTTTATACAATCCTCCTTCTTCTTCACCAATGATGATTGCATCTTCAATATTCTTTCCTTTGGGCCACATGAGTACTTGGCCATCTATGAAAGCAACTCTGAATCCTTCCTTATCTAAAGTTGAGATAGAAAGTAAGTTCTTCTTTAAACCAGGTACATATAATACATATTTCATCTTTAGAGTATTACCTGAATCAAGTTTGTAGCTTGCTTCACCAACTCCTTTGATCGGATATTGATAGTCATCTCCTAGGGATACTTTCTGAGGAGAGCTTATTTCTTCAAGTTTGGATAGATTTTTCTTTTGTCCCATCATGTGCTTTGAGGCACCACTATCAATAAGCCAAGTGTCTTCTCCAGGTGTTACAGACCCAAAGAGTGCAGAGAATAGTACATACTCTTCTGCATCTTCTTCTTTTGCTTGCTTTCTTGGAGGTATTTCTTCTTCTTCTTCTTCATCTTCATCTTCCGCTAGATGAGCATGATATCTTTTGTTGTTGTTGATCCTCTTCTTATACTCTTGCTTCTTTATAGGACAATTTCAGGCAATTTGTCCTATCTTGTTACAATGAAAACATTGAAAGCCAGAGTAGTCTTTTTCTGGAGGATTTTCCCTTCTTCTTTGGATTCTTCTGGGAGGTTGAGACTCCTTGAAGTTTCTTCTCTTGAAGTTAGATTGACTTCTTCTTCTCTTGGTGTGAGTGGCTAGGGCTTGATCATCTTCCTTTAGTAAGGCTTCTCTGTTTGCCACTCTAGTCTCTTCTTGAATGAAGTATTCCCATACTACTTCAAACATCATGCTTTCTTTTCCGGCACACATCATCTAGATGAAGGATTCCCAGGGTCTAGTGAGACCATTGAGAGCAGTCATGACCAATTCATATTCATCAAGCTTATCTCCAACAGCTTCTAGTTGCTCTTTGATCTGAGAAACCCTTGTGAAGTAGTCTTGGATGGATTCTCCATGACTCATCTTGGTGCTCTTCAGTTGAGCTCTTAGATTCATCTTCCTATTGATGTTTCTTCCGTCATACATTCTGGAAAGAGCATCATACATTTCTTTTGGAGTCTTCTTGGATGACACTTGAGGGATCAAGTGATCCTTGATGGAGTCAGCAATAATCCTTTGTGCTCGAATCATATCCTTTCTGTGCTTCTCCTTGGCTTCAGCTTCTTCAGGTTCTGAAACTTCTTCTTTAACATACTTATCAAGATCATTCTCTTGGAGAATGAGACCAATCCTATATTTCCATGCTCGAAAATTTTCTATGCCTTCTAGCTTGTCCTCAAGCTTAGTGCTTGGGGCCATCTTGTTAGAAAATCACAAAAAATTGAAATTTTACGGAATGAGAAATTGGCCTTACCAGGAGAGGCGCTTGAATGAGGTGAGTTGACTGGAGTGCTTGGATTTTGGAGATTTCAATTCTTCACCTTCCAAATCAAACTTGCAAGATTCAGCTTCTGCAGTTTTCTGGTTTAGCAGTTTTCTGGTATAGCTGTCAAACTAGGGTTTGACTTTTCCGGAGACTCACACATCCAAAAACTGTGATTCTAGGCTAAAAAGATGCGCTCTGGGAGGGTGCAACTTTCCATGCAATCAGTTTTCTGAAACTCAAAAATTTTCCTGAAACCCTAATTTCTTTCGGGGAGAGAGAGAGGGTTATTTTACCTTGTGAAAGTTGTCCTATTCATGTAGCTCTGATACCATGTTAAATTTTCATATGCTTAGCTAAAACATCAGTATTTCATTTCATTTTCATAACAAAAGCATATAATCAGGATCACTGAAAGAAACAGTATCACAAGAACAACACAGATTTATCCTGGGAAAACTCTAAAGAGAAAAACCCAGCAAAATCTTCCTCAATATATATGCCCCAAAAAGATAAAAGATAAAACTAGAAAGGAGATCAAAGCATGATCCTCCTCCTTCTCCAGCTACTTCTCTCTCTCCACTAATGCGCTACATAAGTGAGAGTGTGTGCTCCAAATTAGGAGCGCTACACCTCTATTTATTTTCATCCATTCACTTTAATTAACTCATCCGACATGTAGGCTTGAGTTAAATCATGTAGGCTCAAGTAACCACACTGGGGTGCTAATGACCCACCTTTACAATTATAGGGGACTACCTCATGACTCTTATTAGTTCTTCTGATTAGAAGCATCGAGGTACAAAATAATACAAGTGGTTCTCCTGGTAGGACCATCGGGGACCACAAAAAGATACATATAGAATATTCTTCGAAGTTACAATATTTCAACATCTACTTATGTAGGTGTCTAATTCATTTTCTTCAGATAGATCATATACTTCCATGCTTGGAAGTTGTCAACTTCACCAAGCTTATCATCACGTTGATGCCATAGATCACTTTGAAATGAGACACTCAAATGAAAATAGCAAAACATTAGATCTTACCAATTTGAGGTGTTTGTTCTAGTTCCGGAGCTGGCTGATCTAGGGTTTGTCAGAGAAACCTTAATTTTAAAAACTTGGAATATTTTAGATCTGATTGGCTGGAAAGATATACCTCTTCAAGGTGAGCTTTCCAATGTACTCCTTTTTTGAAAACAGTAGAGGGAAGCTCACGGAATAGAAAGCCCTAGTTTTTCAATTTCTTCTACAGAAATGCCTGATAATGTTTATGTGGTATCTCCAAAAATACCACTCCTCTATATCTGCAACTTCACACTGCGATAGCCTCATTTGTCCCTATTCCAACACCATAGGTTTCATCAGAATTGGTTTCATCAATTGGGACTTATGAGCATTTTCCCAAGGTGACCTGTTTCAGGACTGTTCAGCATAGCGAAGTTGTATGGACTACCACGTGTCACTGTTTCATCTTCTGGGTATAAAACTTGGACCCTAGAAAGTACAATCCATTCCCTTTCTGTAAAATCTTCAAAAATTTCATTTAGACCTTTGTAGCCGGAGATATATCAATTCTCCCCGGGTGTCTTGTTTGGGGATGAATCCTGGGAGAGGTTGGAACCCTGACTTGGAGGGATAATATCTCCTAGAATATAGTGAATATGAGGCTGAAATTTGGACACAGTGTAAATAAGGATCTTATGTGTGGTATGTGAAAGTTTCAGCTCTTGATCCTTATCCAATCCCAAGATATAGTGAATGTACCAAAACTTATCAGTTTTTGTATTTTAGGGTTTTTTCTGCCCGAGGTCAAACTAGGGTTTGACTTTCCTAGAGTTTCACCCAACCAAAAATATCGACCTAGGTCTCTAAAATTCGATTTTTATGAGGAGAGAAATCCTATGCCGAGCTCACTCAAAAATTCCTCTTCTGTAAGAATCCTTAATTTCCCGCACCAAAAACTAAAAATCTCTGGAATCGAATTTTGCTTCGATAGAAAGATGCGCCCTTCAATGGAGAGTCATCCTAGCATACTTTTGCCTATGGATTATGGAGAGAGACCCAAAAAGTAAGAATCCATAGCTGCTATAGCTTCACAATGTCTTCTTCTCAGGTTAGCTCTGATACCATGTTATATTTTTATCACTCAAGCTAGCATTATTTTAGGATCTTATCTAAGAGAATTACATGCACAGCAATAAACACAAGAAACAAGAGACACAAAGAATTTTCCTCGAGGAAACCATAACGGAGAAAACCCCCCAACTTCCTCATATATAGAATGAGCACCAATGGCAACAGTAAAACCCGAAAACATAAATATGATCTCCACAACTTCTCTCTCTCTCTCACTTGAGAGAGCTACTTCTCTCTCACTCATGTGCCCCAATGAGAGAGTGTGTGTGTATGATAAATAGAGAGGCTCACTCTCTATTTATATTCTTTCGTTCACTTAATGTCCACTTTAACATGTCGACCCCACTTAACAATTACTTACTATAACCGACATCTCCAGGAGAGTCTAATAACCCTAGTGCCCCACAACTATGGGGACTTTGCCCTCCGATCAACAAGGAGGGTTAACCTTGACACAGATGTGGGGACTATTGCCCTGACTTATAATGGAGGGTTAACCTCAATGACTTTACATGACTTGTTTACATTATTGAATCTCCCGATCAGAAGATCGGGGCATGACATGACTCAATTACATTATAGATACTTCCCGAAATAAACATCAGGGTACAATATACAAGTGAATACATTCCGAAGTTACAAATACATTAACAATATTGGCTTCCAAATTTAAGAGAGATTGTGCAATATTCAATTACATTCATTACAAATGTCTCTCCCAGATTTAATATATGCCTCAAACTTTCACCAACAATTCTCTATATAATATGAGAGGTTTTTAGAATTCTCGCAGGAATTTGTAGCCTATATCGATTTAGATTTGCTCTCCCCAGCAGGTAGTCATTTTCCTTTAAACCCCACTTGATCCCTTGAAACACTAAATTTTTTCAAGGTTCGGTACTAGAGGCTTATAGGATCTAAGAAGATGTTTGGAGACGTACCTAAGAACGGAAAATGCAGTTGGAATTCAGACAGTTCTAAACATGGTGATGAGATTGGTCTGTGCCTTCATGTTTGTTTAACGCTTAAAATAAACAAATTGTTTCCCAAAAAAACATTTATTTTGTTGGGATGGGAAATCAAATTATTTAATTCCAAGAATGGACTATGTTAAAGCATTTCGTATTGCATTTCGTCTTTTGATGTTTGATTGCAATTGTAATAGGATTTCTTTCTCTGGAATTATCAAAAAAGTACAACAACAATTTCTTCAGGTTAAGATGTTAATCTTATTAAAGACCATGATTGTTATATTCACATTTGAAATTTCTTTTGTCAGATGTGTTTGATCTTATCACTATGTGTTTCTTGTGTAGTTTCTCCAATCAACGATGCACATCTATCTACAAGTCAGACGCAACAACTCCTTAAGGCAGATGATTAAGAAACAACTATAAGACCTGGAAAAGGGAAAGGGCCAGTGCCATTTCAGAGGAGGAGGAGGATACAATGTTCATGTACCTGAACGATCTGTGCTATCCCAAAATGTTTGAAACACCATCTTTTTCTGTTCAATCCTACGCGAGATTATTATTGTTCATTTTGTATTTTTATTGGTATCAAACATGTTTTTCCTATAGTTGTTACAGCATCAATTATAACAACACATTGGAGTCTTACTTTTGAAGATATTAGTTTTTGTTATGCCATGCCAAACTGCAATGTGATGTTCATTGTAAAGCCTAGTTGGCATTGCTCTCTTTTTGAAAAGCAAAGAGACGTGTCTTCTATATGTTATGACATGCCATGCCAAACTATGATGTGATGTTAATCATAAAGCCCAGTTGACATTGCTCTCTTTTTTAAAAGCAAGGAGACATGTACTGTATATGTTATGATATCTCATACTTGTTATTTTGTAAAAGTGTTAAGTTTAATAAACTTGTTATATATTGTGATTTGGATTATTCTCTATCTTTTGAGAAATTGCAGTGTTAAATTTTGTTACAGTATTATAACATTGCCATTTTATTTTAATCACTAGTTGTTTATTAATATATTGTTGTTTGAATGAAACAATTATAAAGGTCTCTTTGTTTCCTATTAATTATATAAAAATGTGATTATTAGCTATGCGCTTGGGGGCTATGTTTCCTCTTTCATTTTGAAATAAGATGGTGCAGGTTTTAGATGTAGCTTAGTTACGAAATATCATAATGTCTCTTCCTTCTCGTTTCAAGTTGATTGCTATCTTTCTGCAAGTGGTTGTTTGGTTTTATTGCCAATCCTTCATGTGTAAGTGTAGCTTAATACTTGTTCCTTCAAAACAAGTTATAAATAAATCTTCTACCTATAATTTTAATGTTTTGAGTGTTTTCACATTTTTAGTCTTTCAAGCCTTTTACCCACTTATAATTTTTTTAGTTTCTATAAATATTCTTTTCATGTCAGGGTTTCTTGACTAATCTTCTTAGATATGATCATGCTTGTTTCTCACTTTCCATATGTTGGTCCCCTCAACGTTCCTTTACACCTCTTGGTGCAAATGCTAGTAATAAACATTCAATAATGGTTACATAGGTTATGTTATATGTAAGTGGATGCCTTACGAAAAATACTATTGACATACCCTTAACTATTTCTCCTTAAAATAGAAAATAATACAAGTTCTTTTATAAAACTATACACAAATTAGGTGATAATTTTTTTTTAAATAAATAATAAAGAAAAGGAAGGGGTTATGTTTTAGGAAGAACAAGAGCCACTAGGTGGCAATGTCCCCGACATTGCATCCATGATAGCTACTGGTTTGCAATTGCCTATGGAGAAAATTAAAACTCGATAAAAATAGATTAAATTTTGTTATAGCCTACTTAAAACTCAATAAAAATAGAATAGATGTTGTTATAGCCTACTTAGGCATCCTTTTGAGGATGGTAGAGATTTGACTACTTAGAAGACTCTAGACTCGAGTTCTATTTCAATGGATCCAAAGTGAGGATGAGCTTTACCAGCTTTGCGAGAATGACTACTACATCTCAAATAGGCCATGAAGGACATAAAGACAAGCCTAAATACAGAGTGGAGATGAACCATTTTTTATTAGCTAGATGATAAATTACCGATGCTTTTTGGGTGGTTAAGCTAATTCCTTCAGTATCAGAGTATCAGAGTTCGAAACCAACTTCTCCTTCTAAAATGGTGCCCACCTCTCTCTTGGAGTTGCACATTTGGGCTTGAAAAGTAACTTGTCCTCTAAAGCAAGGGTAGAAAGGCAAAAGAAAGGCAATGAAAGGGAGCGCACGACTCCATATTTGAATCATGCTAAGCCAATATAAGAAAAAGAAGAAATTGAAAGAAAGAAAAACCTTCCTCATTGAAGGAAACTCACCACCTACCCTTCAATCAAATAGAAAAGTTTTAGTAAAGTAAGACAACAATTTCCATTATTACATATATCTTACTAACCACTTATGCAAGCATACACCTATCTTAAAAAAACTATTAATAAAAAGTAATAACATTTTGAATTTTTTTTCTGTCATGAAAATAAGTTCCAGTGAATTATTTGCCCATTCTTTGAAACAGTTTCTTAAGATTTTCAATAGTATTTTGACGGGAGGGCATATGCCCGTCAAATTCCAAGCCTTCCTCAATAACTTGAGTTAAAATGAAAAATTCATTAATGAAATAGACATTACATATATTATTTTAACACACTTATCAAATATAAAAACCATATGGACTTTATGTAACAATTTTATACATGTATATTTAAAAAAAACACACATGTATAATAAAAATATGTAAATTAAAATAATTTTACCTCTTAGTCAAATATACTATGATAAAAATATTTATATTATGAAATTTCAAAATAAAAATAAATATCATTCTAATATATTTACACATTGAAAGATATTGTATCCTTTCCTAAAATTTTGTTAAACATTTTACTATACCATTAAGTAATCAAAATTAACATAAACCTATAAAATTTTCAAAAAAAATCCGTGGTTTTTTTTATGTGTCATTCATGACAGTTGAGGGTAGATGGCCAATGTGAGCATAAACCGGTGAACATGAAATCGTCATTAAATCTAGGAGAAGCCGTGTCGAGCCCATCTCACTCAACCTAATCAATTTGGAAAAATAAAAATAAAAATATATAATAAAAAAAATATAAGTGAAGGCATTACAAACAATGCCAGTGTCGACCCCATCCCACTCAACCTAATCAATTTGGGAAAATAAAAAAATATAAGTGAAGGCGTTACAATCAATGCCAATGTTACACTTGCATGACATTAAAACAAATGGCATGACAATGCTAATGTTACACCTGCATGACATTAAAACAAATGGCATGACATTGCAACAAATGGCGCGGGGATGAAATTCACCGTAAGAAATCAATATATGGAGAGACTATGTACAAATGCTCTGCTTTGTTGTTGTTACAGTTGCAATTGTTTGACACAACGCAATTGCATAAGTGCTTACTTTGGAATTTGTGAGTTTTAGTCTGCAAAATTATATCAAATGGCAAGCTCAGCCATGGTTCAAGGGTTTGCAGAGCTTACAGGCCTAAGGCCTTCTATTTCTTCCTCCAACAAATTACAGCTAGGCTTCTCCAAGCATCCAGCATGTAAGCTCAAGGTCCATTTTAAACTAGTTTACAGAGTAAACTTCACTAGTCAGTAAAGTGTTGTTTTCCTATGGAGAACCAATTTAACTTAAATAATGTTGTTTTTGGTCCATTTTAAACTAGTTTACAAAGTAAACTTCAGTAGTCAGTAAAGTGTTTTTTTCCTATGGAGAACCAACTTAACTTAAACAATGTTGTTTTTGAAGAGGGATGGTTCAACCCGGAACTAACTCCTAACTCCTATCCGTTTAGTTAACATAAAACGTTTATTTTCATAATTTTATTTTACGCATCCATTGATCCCTAACTCTATCAATTTAAAAGCGAATCAAGAAAACGCCAAACAATAAACCATAGGCAAATGAGATAAAAACGTGATCAATGCTTTTATGTGTCCACCCTTTTTAATTTAAACACAAAATGTTGCTTCATTTTATGGTATTGACGCAACAAAGGTGGAGTGGCCCAGTGTCTGCATTTATGCCATTTGTAATAAGGCAACAATGCTTGCTTCTCCACAGCATCCACCATCCAGAACACAACTCCAGTTGTTCTTCTAATCTGAAGGGAAAAAAAATGCATGCAACCTCTAAACATTGACACATTACACAGCGTTTACCTTTGAGATCATGCACGCAACCACCTGTCTCATTTTTAGTTGCAGCAACGATTGTACACATAGGGAAAAAACACATTGCACTTGTTTGGAAATTGAGCCAGCATAAATGATCATTATTCTCAGGGATATAAGCCAGCTAATGATAAGAAACCATATCATGACATTATGAAAAAATGTTTGAGCATGTATGGCTAAAATACCGGCAGACTAGCAACACGGGATGTTGGTCGAGTTACATGAGGAAGTTATGGCAGCATTGGCGCCAAGTAATGGTAGGAAAATATCAAAATCAGGGGCGCTTGGTGGGGAAAAAAACACCAAGAAGCAAAGCAATGCAAACATAACATAGCTCCAAGCCTCAGAATTTATGCTGAGATGGTAAATGATTCTCAAGGAAAAAACTAGGAAATACCTTCATTAGCATTGCTTAAAAAGGAAAATGCTTGGGGTCATGCAGAGTGCCATACTCCAAGTCATAGGAGCATAAGATAACCGGTTCTCTACATTGTTGTTTGTCTCGCAACAAACGAAGAAATTTTCTACCCATTGCAGACTTTTTTGAAAACCAGGACTTTAGAGGTATTTATTTCTTACATTTTTTTTGCTTAGTGAAAGAGACAATTCTAGACCAGAAGAAACTTAAAATTTGTTAAAGTATTGATCGCAGGTTTTTAGAGATGAAATGATTAGCTCTCCAATCTGTTGTTAAAAATGAAAAGAACTTAGAAATCGCTTCAAATATCAAACTAAAAAGATTCAAAGACAGATGTGAGAAATACTTCATGAATTATATGGAAATTACGTTTGTACCATTGAATTTTGCCATAAATATTATAGTACTCGAGCTCTCAAAATATCTTGCCTAGCTACTAAACCTCTTGCAAAATCTTTTCCATTATTCAAACCACCGGAACACAATTTCAAAAAAACCTCTGGAATCTTTGAAAACTCTAAAGATCAAATATATGCATCTTTGTAAAAAAATGAAAACATCTTAGAAATTACTTCAAAAATCAACCTCAAAAGATCAAAGATAAACGGGAGAAATACTTCATGAATCATCTGGAACTTACATGTGTACCATTGAATTTTACTGTATAAATAGTCAAGCTCTCAAAATATATTGCCTAGCTACTGAACCTCTTAAGAAATATTTTCCATCATTAAAACCACCAGAACACAATTTCAAAAACTTCTGCAAATCTTTGAAAACTCTGAAGATCAGATATATGGATCTTTGTAAAAAAGGAAAAAAACTTAGAAATCACTTCAAAAATATCACCCCTTGACTGTTTCCTTGTCTAATTTTCACAACTCGGGAACTATAACATTGTCTAGATTAACAATAATAGTCGTTATAAAGGAAAACATAGATTAACAATAATAGTCGTTATAAAGGAAAACATATGAACCTCAGCGTCTTGATTGATAGAGGTCCCAACACAGTAAAATCCGCTGAGAAGTCCACGAACAAACTTAAAAGTATGAACAAACCTAAAAGTATGCCATCCTAGAACAAGATACTTGGACCTAATGTGTTCAAAAAAAATCTTTGGACATGAATAGGGTATCCTAGACAGCGGAATGAATAGGGTATCCTGGACAGCTGAAGAAATAAGAAATGAACATTGCTGAAAATTCAGAAAACAATGGGAAAACAACAACCTTAAAAGTACTTAAGTACTTTATCCATTTGAGGACTAAGCCGAGGGCAAAAATCCTGTCATTCATTAAACAAGGACCCGATTGCCCATTATTCTTCTCTATTTCGTGCATCCGCTTATAATTTCTCTGGACGATGCAAGGCCAAACTAGACGCCTGTCAAAGTCGCATGCAGGAACCGCACAACTTCTTCCATCGTGCCAGTAAACAAAGTGACTAACTACTTCACTCACTGGCCTTCCTTCCCTCTTCTTAGTCTGCAGGTAAAGAGCAAGCAAGAAACTGGTCTTCCTCGTCCTTCCAAGTCTGTAGTTGAAAACCAAGCAACCAAACAACGAAGCCAACGCAACAGAAGAAGAAAATGAATATTGTGTGCGAGAAACAGGAGAGCTGGTATTGTCACACCATCCACTCATGAAGCAACTGCATCTATAGTAAGCTCATCGGTTTTCATCGACACTGCACTTTCTTCTGCAATTTCCAAGGCCTGTTGTTTCAAATCTTTTTAAGTGCTCGATTACCTCGGTGAGCAAAGAAGCTTTGTTCGTCTGCACAGGAAAAACCGAATTAAAAAATTTTAAAAGTGCAAAATCTGCAGGTTAACAAAATAGTAATGCCAGCTTATTTCCTGGGCATTCTCAAGATTAAGACCTAGAAAAATTCAAATTAGTTTAGGAGGAACTAAATTTAGCAATATACAGATCTTATGACACAATTTTGCAATTTTAGACACCAGCAAATTGTCATCTTTATTCACTTCGCAGTTGAAACCCTAAGTTTTGAATACGTTGTAGTTGAAAACAAAGCAACCAAACAACGAAGCCAGCGGAACAGAAGAAGAAAATCAAGATTGTGTGCGAGAGAGGGGAGAGCTGGTAATAAAAGTACTTCATCATCGTGGCACTCCCTCGCATACGGACTCGGGCATATAATGGCCCGCCATTGCTTTTCAATAGCCGCGTGGCAGTTGACATGCGTGTGACTTGAAGTGTGTCATTGGCAACGTTGCTCAGGCAGGGAGGACGGTTTGTCCAACCGGGAGAATTCTCCAAGGTCGTATGGAGAGCTAGCTACTAGCCTAACCACCACGTCGCCGCATGCCTGTAGGTTGTAATGAATACTAATCAGTGCATCAAGCGGATGGGTGCATGCAATCGGCACGTGTACGCTTTTAATTAAAACATGCTTTTGTCACCTCAGCCACCAACACCTGAGGCTTGGCTTCTAAACCTGACCTCATCCACCCAACCACCAATCAAAAAAATTAACAAATTAACAAATTTAATTTTTTGTTTAACTCTTGCAAAGTTAAACATTAGTTTTTTTCAAAAATTTGAGTTTCATACAGCCAAACTAATATCCCTGACCTATTTATAAATGTCCCCTGTCGAGGACATAAGAAGAAAAAAAAAAGTCATGATAAAATGTTTATGAATTAATTAAAATTTAGTTTCAATGAATACAACTCACTTTGACTTTCTTTTTATTTCATTTTATATATTAATTAAAATTCAATTTTATTATAACATGACTAAGCAAACTTATTTTACTTAACTTGATTTGATTTTAATTTATCTTTTTATATTAATACTCAATTTATATAAAAATTAAAAATAGCTATTATTATACCTGCCTCAGCAGGTATATTGTAATCGATTGCAAGTCAAACTCTTTTGACGCTGAGTATATTGTAATCGATTGCAAGTCAAACTCTTTTGACTTTGGTATTAGTTGGTGTCTTTTGATGCAGGTATAAAGAATTAAAATCTGTTTTGCAAAGTATGACTTAGGGATTTGTAAAATATTTTTTTAATTTTGTTAAAAAAACTATTTTGTAAACAGCTGATTGGTGGATAGAAGATGATGTAAACTTTGGGATTTGGTATCTGGATTTGAGTTGACATGTGGCAACATGAGGTCATAATAATAAAATTAAAAAAATAAAAACTATATCCCATTGACGGAGAAAGGTTTGGCATCGGTCACACCAGCGATTGGCCGTAGAGGAGAGTGTGGAGTCTTGTACCCACCGGAAGACGCACCAAATCGGCCAACAAATGCCTCCTATTGGGAACCACATGGTATCTCAGATTGTTTGTAAAATCAAGACCGCCCTTTAGGAAAACGGAGCCGTCGCTAAGCGTGAAGATGGTGAGTTTTTTTCAGGCGCAGAAGCTCTGGGGTCTTGCACATGGCCAATGCCAGTATTCTGTAACGCCGATCTCTGACACCCCGAGCTGCAGATTCGAGCATGAAGGGAATTATGTTATTCATTGGATTATCAGGACCAAAACTAGCTGATGAGAATGGTGGCATCCTAATTGCAGTAGCAGGTGTTGGCGGATCAGCACTGTGAGGCGAGTAATATATACTGTGGCTTCTTGATTTCGACGATTCAAGAACAAGAAGCAGCTTGTCCACGCCATGGATGCTTATCAGCCCGTCATTGAAGATGTTCGGATGAGAAACAAGAACCCCATTAACGTACACTGGAGAATACTCGATCCGCGTCTTAGTGGATGAGTAGATCAAATCTTGGACATCTGCGCGAGAATTAAAAGTAACGACAAGATGTCTGCCCCCGGAGGAAATGGTGTCCAGCTTCGTTCCGTAAGGCAGCATTTTGAGATGCGCGTAGGTGAAGAGGCCCCTGGCAATATGGTGGGAGAGGAGATAATCGGATGAGGAATTTGAAGAGAAGTACGAATTAAGTGAATTGAAATTGGTGAAGGCTTCCTCTGTGGGAACGAAGAGAGTGAGGGGTCCCTTCCATCCCACGAGAAGTTCTTGGGAGGACTGAAAATGGCTGGCAAGAGAAGTGAAACCCATGGTGCTCAGAATCTGTACGAGCCATTCTTGATCATGCCTATTCTGGAATTGAACAAATGAAGATTCATCCATCGCATCCACTGTATAATTCGCATCAGTCAAATAGAAGATCAGCAGAGCAGTAATCACAGACAAAAGCAAACGCCCATGCTCCATCGCAGTAATCGTAATTTGTGCGGTACTCCAATATCTGACCCTATCAAATCCAGATGAGCTCAGCTCTGCGCGGTGACAGCTGATAGCATTCAAAGTCACAAATAACTCAAAAATAAGAGAAAGCTCCAGCAAATTCAAAGTAGATTTACTTGTTGCAGGGAGGGTGTGGCTTCCGTCTTATATAGATTCTGTATTTCTTGACGAATAAATTTGACAGTTAATCTGTTAGAGTACTCCGGAATCGAGTCCGGATACAAACTCCTTACTTGACAGTCAATCGTTTAGGGAACTTCGGGTACAAACTCTATGTAATTTTAAATTTTAAAGGAGAAAGCATTATATTAATTTATGACATATATGTTAGGACAAGATTATATGTTGTATTTTAATTCGATGAAATGGATTAAGATAGAGAACTGATGAAGAAGATTTGTTTGATAAATTATTAATGATGACGTGGTATAGAGAGAGTAATTGAGAAATGGTTATAACAACATTCCTCTTAAAAAGATATATGATTAAAAAATGGTGATCGATTACATAAATGACATCTTTATTCTGATTCGAAAATGGTGATCGATTAGTTAAATGACATCTCTTTATTATGATTCAAAAATGGTGATCGATTAGGTAAATGACATCTTAAAGAAATATAAATATAAGTTTTGAAGCTTTTCTTTGAATTGGTCTTTTTTTTATCTTGTAATATTTATAAGTTCTGAAGCTTTTCTTTGAATTGGTCTTTTTTTTTATCTTGTAATATTTATAAGTTCTGAAGCTTTTCTTTGAATTGTTTTTTTCTTGTAATATTTATAAAGAGCTAAACACATAAGCAAATACATTATTGAAATTGGATTTAGCAATTCAACTGAGATTCAAGGGGAGGAACACACCAATGATCAAGTCACCAATTTCTTCATAAAATTGTAAGGCTGACATCTAATAAGGATAAGAGAAACTTGTCAAATATAACAAACAAAGCAGAATTATTAAAAACAGAAACAATTTTTTGTTGACATAAGCTCAAGAGAATAACTCGCCTATGCTTAGTGTTTTGGGAAGACATCAAAGCTGATGGACTCAAAGTAAAGGATGTAGCCATTAAAACACTCCAAATATATATATATAATTAGATAAATAATTATTAGTTAGTTATTTTTTCTTTTCATGATGTAGAAATAAGAGAATAATATTTATTATAAAATATTAATATCTATAT
>LPNX010862404.1:0-54471 GCA_001517045.1 Pseudotsuga menziesii
AAATTAGCCACCAGCGATCGCCAAACCAAAAGTGGTCATTGATATGCGGATTTTGGTCATTTTTTTGGTCACTAATCTCTCATTTTCCACTAGTGAAGGATACAACCAAAAAATAATCCAATCCAACATAGTTGGGTTTATCGGGCTGTAAAGGAGCTAGAAAGGCTGTCTGCTAAGCTAGTGAGCTCAAACCCATAGCTATGGACACCTGCACCAGATCTATCTGGACTTCTAAAACATCTACACACCAAAGACAAGGAAACATCCCCTTCTCTTCCACACAATCCCTCCAGATATGACTTCCCTTCCAGTGTTATTCAGGGTGTGCAAAGTAGAAAACCATCCCCCTAGATCTGTCTATGAGGTTCCTTCTCACACCAGGTTTATCAAGCTAGTCATACCCCATTTTCACTCCCAAAACCGGTTCAGATCAAAGAAAAATATGCACACACAGCAAAATTCAAAATTATGAGCTGAGGAAAACAGTTTCGGTAACAAAACAAATTATCAAGATGGGTAAAAACAACCCTTTAGTAGCAATTCAATTTCCAGAGTCATTTATGGCCCTAACATGGCCAAAACAAACTCAACAACACCCAAAATTTGTGGGTCTCTTCTCCCACTCATTGGCATTACCAAAAACGATTTCCCATCTTGGAAAACATTGGAGATGACTGCCAAAAACATGAACAGATACACACAGGAAACTCTGGATGCCTGAGAGAGCTCACATGAATGAGAGAATGGTAGTCCAAAACATGAAAACATGAAAGCATGTTGGAATGGGAAGACATTTTTTTGGGTGTTTACTTGCCCAAGGAGTCAAAATGCATTTCCCAAAAACTGAAGGATTTTCCAATTTGAATTTGGGCTGCCATACCTTGCCCATCCCATACAATAACCAACTCAACCAATTTCTAGTAGCAATAAATGATTGGGTGAATACGACAAGAAAGGTAGTTGACAATTTTGATGGGTTCTCCCTTTGACATTTGGCTTTTCCCCATTGGACCCAAAGGTTTGAATATCCCCCCCCGCCTTATCCTTAGTAAATCATGCCCCCATCTCATTATTTGTTGCATTGACATAGCTGGTTGTGGGTTTTAATTAAATTGCATATTTATATGATGTCCAAAATTAGAATGTGCCGGCTAGCACAAAATACCATCGGCAACGATTTTTAATCGCCGAAACATAAAATGCTAAATCGATGGTGGGGATTTTGTCTTTATCTCCACACCATGATTAATTACAATATATACATCATATACATTTAATGCAAGCGGGGTCAAGACCGGGGTGTTACACATAACTTGATCTAACCTAATAGAATTTTGTGGTCAAGTTTGTATCTCCTTCTTAAGCATCATACTCGTTAATGAATTAACTTATATCATTTTCATATTTACTTCACAACAATTGATATAAATTCCTAATTTTTTTTCTTCCCAATAACACTACCATATTTTAAAGTGAATGTCCTTGACATTAGATCCCTTTTCAAAGATATTGCATAGTCGTAACTTGTCTAAATTGTTGAGGGTTACACATGTTAAAGGGGAGACTAGATGACATGTTTAACCTTGTTGAGAAAGCTATATCATCCCTTAGATATCCACCATATCACATCTCAAGCATTATCTATGGAACCTTTAGATATGTATCAAGAGATCGAAGTACAAAACTATATGCTAAGAGGTGAATATGGATAATAGTTAGTAAGGTACCCACAAAATGGAGACACTCAAGGCACTCTAAGACTCACATAAATAAGGTTAGAGATTCTGGAAGTTGAAGGGGAGGATCGGAGACAGACGAGAGAACATTTCCTCTAAAAGTTTGATCCCTTTCCTGAAAGTGCTAGAGGCAACATAATTTTTCTTTGGAGAACTAAGATATCAGATCTCAATTTCATAAGGAGATTAAATTATCATGTTTCCCCAATTTTCCCTTTGAATTTATCAATGGTATTATTATTTGACTTGGACAATCAAATACTCTCATTACTTGATGCTATTTTCAAAATGTATATTCTTTTTATGTTAGTTTTATATACAATGTCTTTGATTTAAAAAATGTTGATGAAATTTCCTTTTTTCTTTCCTTTACTTTTCTTTAAAAATTTGAATGTAGCGGCTTTGACAAACATAGATCAAATTAGATCCCTATGTGTAGCCTCATATGGTTTTTAAAATAAAATATTATCATTGTTTCACCTTCAAATATTTAAAAAAATCCTAGAACCTTGTGAAAAATATAAAACTTTGTTTCGTGGGAACTCATAGAATGATTTTTTTCTGGATAAACTCTATAGAGATGTACCCTTGATTAGGAACTTTTTTTTTGTAGGATTCCTTAGAATTAGGGTCCCTCTCTAGACTAATGAGGAATAGGTATGTAAACTGATAAGAAAGTTTTGTTACATCAATATTTGTTATATTTATCTCTTAACTAGGTTTCCTTTTACGCATTTTTCCTTCCCTATTACTATTTCATTGGGTCTTCCAGTATCCAACGTTACAAATTGATCAGTCACCCCTGTAATCCTACTAGGATCATTATTAGCATTATACCATTATTTATTTAGTATCATGTTTGCTGATACCAGATGTGTTAGGGCTCCTCTTTGTTACAACTTGATAATATGATATAAAGGTGGTATTAAAAATGAGTTGATAAAAATGGATACTTACAATATCTGGTAAAACTAGGGTTTTCCTAATTGGAAAGTTATATTGGGAGGGAGATCAACAATACAATTTTAGGATAAATTTTCGAATATTTAGTGAAATTATATATATTTTTTAATATCCTATGAACTATCGTGCTATGTAACAAGTTCATTGAGTGAACCCCGTGTGTAAGGTCTATGCACATCCTAGAAGGTTTCTATTTCTAGAGCGCCACACCCTCCTTCATAGATGATGGAATCACATGAGCTTCTATCTTTGATTTGAAGCTCCATGTCGCCTTCCAAATAGCTATGTGTGCAACAAGTGCTTCACCGTAAACTCTAGCTACTGAGTCCACTGCTCAATTTGATTGACCTTTCCCAGAACACGATTGAATTCCTCCTATATTTAATTAAATTGCAAGGATTGCAACACTTATACTAAATCGCCACTGCAGACATTGGCATATATTTCCAAATAACACTCTACTACCGATCGTTCAATATCAATCTCTCTAAAATCATCTGCAACAACTGCATCACCGATCCTAGTGGTGGTGAAAGAGCAATGCAACACTAATCAATAGTCAATAACAGGGGAAGAAACACAAATTTATCCACAAGGATCCTCCTAAATTTGATTCAAGTTTATCCTATTCCACATCCAGTAACCCACCATCGATGCGAGGTTCGATCCTGGTCCCTCTGCATTACCCTGAATCCCTTTAGAGACTTTTCTCAAACTGGTTAAATGGCACCCTTCCCTATAACTGCAAAGCTCAGAACCAATCTGCAGTCTCCTAGAGCAGTGTGTACCACAAAATAAGTTCCAAATGTGGATCTTCCCATATCAACGATGGCTTATTAAACATAACATCATAGATGTCGTGACCTCTTCCTGCTCCAGACACTAGCGGATCCTCTTTGCAATTTTCACTATCAGGTTTTCAATTTACAACAAATCCAATAGATCTATACTCTACGACTTCCATATAAGATACCACATAGGATTCTCTACACTCTATGGCCTTTGCATAGGATACCACAGTGTGGTCACAAGCTTATATCTGTTGAAGAATATAATCTCAGCCGTGGTTAGTTAGTGAGTTACGTCACCCATGGTATTATCCCATAGTATTGTTGTAATAACCTAAAAATTCGTAAAAATTTAAAAATTTTCGTGTAACATAAAATGTTCATATTTGTCACTGCCTAAGTACCAATAACTGGTAGTGGTTACTTCAATCAGTAGTATCAGAATCTAACATTATAAATCTTTAGTTCAAAATGATTTATTTGTTTACCTTGATAGTACTATATTACGGGTGTTAAAATTTTGTAGTTATGTTCAAAATGACAGGAAAGGAAACTATAATCGAATCTGATACTAAGTGTGATTTTACTGTCTTATAACAAAATAGGAAAGAAATTTAGTTGAGATCGGGGCTTACTTAGCTTACAACTAATGCAGTGAAGTGATGCTTCTTTTACAAGTTCTAAACAGGTAAGCAGTTTTGTTACCAGTATTTTCGGGTCGAGATTATCATTCAGCTAGCATAGAAATAAATGCTAGTTAAATTGTTTGTTTTGTAGTTTGACCAAGTAAGAGGTATTGTTGATATTTATATTGTTAGAAACCTTTATAAATGCTTGTAAAACACTATGGTAATGGATTTAGTTCAATTATGCATTTTGCCACAGTACTTGTTCAATTTAACTTTCCTATTTTTTTTGTTCTTCAGTTACAAACTTGTATTTAATTTTAAACGGTGCATCTTATGGATAGATCTACTTCTGCCATTAAGAATACAATAATCTAAAAATTCTATGAACTACAAGATATGTTAAATATACTTGCGACCAAAACTACACACTTATTGTTAGTATTTGGTATATAGTATTGTATATAATTATTCAAGTTCTTTCTAACACTTTAATTATTTTCTTCCAATGATTCTCGTTTACCCAAGTGTTAGTATTTTATATCCCTTTATATAAAATTCACATTTTATACATGTTTTTATTAACAAGTCATATATTCATAGTTTTAATCCATGAATAGACTAAGTCCTAGTTCAAAATTTCTATGATTAAGTATTTTTATGATGTTGGTTCATCCTCCAATGTTTTGGTGTCTTACTACAACCAATAGAAAACATTATTTTAAAGGAGTGAGAATATGGATAATCAATAGCTAAGGTTTAAGTTTACTTTGAAACCCTAGTCTCTCGTACATACTTCCCATATTTTAAGTTTATGGTTTAAACAATTAAAACCCAAATTCATAGAATATGAAATCAAGTCATTACAATTATATGATTTTGACCTTTTAATTAAAATATCACGTGCAGGTTAAACAAGAAATGGAACTATATCATGAAACCCATATCTTGCAAATGATTCGGAGGACATGTGGTTGGTGTTTGTTGATTAGGGTTTATTTGACTTTGAAGGCAATAAAGGGCTTGTCCTTAACCCTAAATCGCATTACAATCCTTTTGTTTTTCAGTGTCGTGGAGTGAGCAGTCGCAGGCTTACGGCCGCAAGACTTACTGTCACTCCATTGAGTGTAAACTTTTTTTCCATGGTCATTCCTTCATTGTGTAAGGGTTTTATGTAATTTCTGAGCTGAATCGGTGTGATACTCTTCGACATTGTTACCCTGGCTTCGCCATCATCTCTCTTGCTGATAAATTTGACCCTGCGAGTGCTTTTCACTAACACAGTGTAGTGATAGTTGTTTTGATGGAGTGAGTCGGGTCCATGACTGTAAAAAGGAGTTAGGAGTGAGTAATCGGTTCAATGTTTTTACTGTTTGTACCCTAGAGTGGGTTTGCACCTTTCTTTGTCGTGGCTTGAGACTTCTCACTTGGACACTGCGAGCTATGTTTCCTTTGACAGTGCTAGGGTTAGCTCACAACTTCCAAACAGCTGCGATGCTCCCTTTGCTAAGAAATGAATTTGTTTAAAAGTCTTCTACTCAATATTTAGTTTATATTTTGTGAAAATCGTGCAAATAACAATCGTGGTTTTGATTTTGTGTAGGCTCTCCAACGATGGCTCGATTTTGTTAAGCTCCACCAACAAACCTTCCATGATGGCATTCAAACCAGTAAGCCTCAATTTCACCTGAGGTTCTCCTACACCAAATGTATGGCGTTATGAGGAAGGTTCTGCCGCGAGATTGACAGTTACTGGTTCGACCGTGGCTATTTAGATGCTCTGGTTTTTTTTCAAAGCCCTAGTGGTTGTTTTGTAAAGAAAGGATGTGGGATTTCATAGCCGTGACTTAATGAATTAAATTTTGAGCCTTTTAGGCCATGGTTAATTTATAGTGATGTTGTTTGATACCGTCTTTAAGCCGTGACTCCATTTGAACAAGCCATTGGGCCATTATTAAAGGATTTGTTTAATGTTTTAAAAACCCTAATGGCTATTCTTGTGAAACTTCATTTTGGAAGGGTTTTTATAACTTAAACAGATATTTTGTTTTTAAGTGAACTCTGTTTGTATTGAAATATTTTTATTCGGGCTTTTAAGTCTTGAATGGTGATGCAGAAAGGCTCTAGGCCGAGACTATATCTGTTCAGTTTTATTCGAAACTTAAGAGGATTTTGACATCTTAAAGATGATTACTATGTCTCTCTTTGGATATTATATTATGTAATGTGATTATTTAGCTATGTTTATTGTTAATACCTTTTTAAGGTTTAGGTTAAGTGGATTATTAGAAAATTTGTTTTTCTTCAAAAGAATTATGATTTGAGGGATTTTGACAGTGGAATACTTCGATAGTAGCATAATTATTAATTCAAAAATGAATTCTGGAGATAGAATAGAGAAACAAACTTAATTTGAATAAATGTACCTCTTTTTTGTACTTTTTGGAATATACTGCTAGGTTTTGATATTTATAAATTGTGAATTTATTTTGTTATCAAAGAACAGATCTTTTGCAAACCCTAATTCTTCTTTAAAGTTTACAATGACCCTAGTTTGTATTTTTCACATAGGTGAACTAACTGGGTAAATGTTTAACCTGGTTTTACTGTTTTGCTAAGTTAAACTTAATCTAGATAATTTACTGTTTCTATATTATCTATTTAGGATTACATACTAGATTTATAATATGTTATTTTGCTGGTTTTACTGTGTAAAATATTACACATACGAGTGTGTATTACTTAGGCTTTTTCCTCTATGTTTATTTAATTTGTTTAAGTACTTTAAGTAAATATTACAAATACAACTGAAGTCCTATAAACAATTTATACAAAAATCCTATAGAAAATAACCATTTGCATCTGCATACATACTTTATTGAATCCATTGTTTGAAAATAAACTAACCTACTAGAGTACTACCTTGCAAAAGGTGTGGAAAATACAGTTTAGGTATTTTATTTTTATCTATCAAATAACTCAAAAATTTCTCTACTTACTTACCTTAATCTAGCTAATTAATAACTTTTACAACATATACATTTCTCCTATCTATCCCTAACAGAAATAAAACATAAATATACTATATCATTGATAAATTTTGAACTTTCCAGATACAGTAAATAATTAAATGATAGAACTAAACAAGTAAAACCTGGAAGTATAGATGAGGTGACAACAACTTAAGGAACCTGTTCCTCCCAACCAACTCCTCGAGAAGAGTTGGACTGCAATTCTCAGGACCCCCGAGCTTGTCTCCTGGTGCACCTGGTAGAAGTAATGGGTGAGAGATGTAGTCTAGAGATCCTCTACAACTCCACTGAGTGTTCAGTAGTAAACTCAGTTATGCTTGCAGCAGTATGAAGTCAGCATAGAATAGCTGCATTGGTTGTGCTCTTCAACACTTATCCACTCAAAATTACTTCAGCTAGTCCCCTCCATCGAATTCTCTTGTGCACTTCATTCACTCAGAATGATCACAAATCCAGAATGCACAGCCTCAGCCGTCTTCAATGGGAAGTTTTATTAGCATGCCTAGGTCTTTTGGGTCAGTTTTTACTTAATGAGCCACCTACTCCTGTTCCACTTTCTTCGGGAATCATGACCACAAAAATAAGGAAGTTGCCACCTGCAACAACTAGAAGTAGCTTGAGGATTTTACCACATGTCAATCTGCTCTCAACCCAGCCTCCTCCATCAAGTGACTAGTAAAACACTCATTTAAGAGCTTCCCTAAGTTGTTGTCTCATCTTTCATTTATTTATTAATAAAATATTCTGCAATTACATTAAATTATCCTTGACCCCACTTGGTCATTAATTACAAACTTTAACATAAAATATAACATAATGTTTCTTAAAAACATGAAAATGTTTTGCAAATTGGGGCATGTGACAATTGCTATTATGTATTTCCTATTTATATTCAGTTTAATAATGAGAAGCAATTCAATCTGTCCATTGTTCTTTTACGGGTTCATTGTTTTCTTTCACATGGTATCAGATCCCATGGCTTGATCCATTCCTTATTGTCTTGGGTAAGCCTTTTCACATAGTGGAAAGCACACATAAAGAATTAGGTGTATTTTTTTCATCTTTATTTTTATCTCTTCGGTAAGCCTTTTCACAAAGTGGAAAGCACACACACCAATAGATCCAGTTTTTGATCTAGACAAGAACATCGATTATTGAAGATGGTGCTACCAGAAGCACTACCAGAAGAATATGAAGAGGTAAGAATCTCTTAACACCGGAAGGTTTATGGAATACCTTCAATGGAGATGAGTATGATGCATGGGAAATCAAAGTAATTAATTTGTTAAAATCACAATATTTGTGGCACTTCATCATTGAAGAGGATTCATTGATCCAAAAAAGTTTAATGCTTTGATAGAGTTTGAAAAAGAAAGAAGGAAAGTTGTCTCCTTATGTCTCATACAAGACAGTATAGACTATTCCTTATTTCATTACATTGTAGAAGTTGATACTCCAAAGAGAGCATGAGATAAACTGAAAGAAGCATTTAGTGAAGAACAAATTGTAGAGGAAGCTGACTTTGCAAGTCACAAGGAATCCCAAAAACAAGTGGAAGACAGTCAATATGACTGCATCTATGAGGCAGCCAGTGATGATGTAATCCCCACAAAGATTGTTGATCTTGTTGTGTTTGTTGATGACAGTGAAAACAAACTTGCTAATGTAACAGTACTCAATGATGTGAGTGATACTCTCTCAGAGCAAGAGACAGTTGATAGTAGCATAGAAGCTGCAACAATTGCTGAGAATGAGAAACAACCACTTGATAGAACCACAATAGAAACAACAACATGCAGTCCACTCGAAAAACAAAAAACCATAAGTTTGAGCGAGATCTATGAGTAGACTCCTGTTAGTGATGAGCATCTACAGTATGCTCTATTTTCTTCTCAACTCACAATTTTTGAAGAAGCAATGAAGGATGGACAATGTGTACAAGCAAATGAAGAAGTCAATAATGAAGTAGTTTCCATTGATGAGAAACACCAAGATGTGAATGCTCTCCAAGAAGAGTTGAAATATATTCATATTTTTTTCTGACAGAAATTTTCAGTGTGCAAGTAAAATAGACAACCATAAAAATCATATTGAAACAAAATAAGAAGACTTGCACTATGTTCCAAAAGCTGAAGAAGAACAACCTTCTGAGCATCAAGATCCAAAATACAAAGAAGAAGAAGTTAAAGTACACTTCAAGGAAGAAAGTCAAGCTAAAGTTTTTTGAATGAAATGTAATCCTAGCTAAGTCATAGACCAACGCGCATCTTTTTGCAATGATAGTGTTGAAAGCATTGTCCTAGTTGAGATTAAGGGGGTGTGTTAAGAATTGTAATCTCAACGGACCACTATTAATAATGCATTAATTAGTTAGTTAGTTGAGTAATTGAGTTGGTCACATTACCTAGAATTAGTGACCCATAGTATTTGATGACCCATGGTATTTACCCATGGTTTTGCTGTTATGTAATCCTACAAATACATTTGCTTAATATTGAAAAAGCGATCAATACGCAAATATATATAATGGATTTGATTTAAAAAAATACGCCCATAGTGCTTATGGGAAGAGGGGGAGAGGCAAGAGATGGACCAATAAGTCCAATGTTCAGTGTAACTAATGCAAGAAGTATGGGCACTATGAATGAGAATGTAGAAAGAAGCAAGTTGACCAGAACAATAGCAGAGCCAATGTCTCCAAAGAAGAAGAAGGCTCATTATAGGTGATGTTTTTGTCTTTTCAAGTAACTCAAGAACACTGCAGCTCAGATCTATGGATACTAGATAGCGGCTACATCAATCACATGATAGGTAACAAGTCATTATTCTCTAGTTTGGATTCCTTTGTTGTCACAAATATCAAGCTAGGAGATGACTTTCTGGTTCTAGCAAAAGGAAAAGGTACTATTCCTGTACTTACTAAGAAAAATGAAAATAAATTCATTCATGAGGTGTTCTATGTACTACATCTAAATGTCAATATGATCAGTATAGGTCAATTACTTTAGAACTAGTATTATATTCAGTTTTTTGATACATGTTGTGCTATCTATGAAAAACCTCCTAGTAAGAGACTCATAGCCAAAGTTGAAATGACCAAGAATAGAATATTTCCTCTTATTCTTAGGAGTGCCAACCTTCCACAACCTGTAGCTCATACAGTTTTTAGTCAAGATGAATCTTGGTTATGGCACTGTAGATTCGGTCATCTTCCCTTCAAGAGTCTCAATCTCCTGCACAAACAATCAATGGTCAAAGGATTATCGGTTATTCATGAACAATCCAGCACCTATGAGGATTGTATCACTGGTAAACGTCATAGGGACAATTTCCCCACTTCCACATCTCGAGCCAAAGAACATCTTGAGTTAGTTCATACATATCTCTATGGACCTATGCAAACCCAATCCATGGAGACAATTTTTATTTTCTGACCTTTATTGATTATTTTAGCAGGAAAACATGGATTTTTTTCCTCAGGAACAAATCAGAGACCTTCTCCAAGTTCAAATAGTTCAAGGCTCTCACTGAGAAGCAGTCTGGAAATTTCATCAAAATGCTTAGGTTAGATGGTGGAGGTGAATATGATTCACATGAGTTTTCATAATTTTGTAAGCAGCATGGAATCCAGAGATAGTTCACCACCAGATACACTCCATAACAGAATGGAGTTATTGAATGGAAGAACCAGACCATCATGAACATGGCCCATACCATGCTGTCACACAAGAAGATATCATATGAGTATTGGGTTGAAGTTGTTGGATGCTCAGTCTACTTGCTCAACAGGTCACCCACAGTGACTATCCAAGACAAGATTCCTGAAGAAGCATGGAGTGGCACTAAGACTAGTGTCTCACATCTCAAAATATTTGGTTCTATTGCATTTACGCATATACCCAATGAACTCAGAAGAAAATTGGATAAGAAGAGTGAGCACTGCATTTTCATTGGTTATAGTGAACAACACAAGGCATACAAGCTGCATAATCCTGTCACCAAAAAGCTTGTGGTGAGCAGAGAGGTAAAGTTCATTGAAGACAAACGCTGGAGTGATCCTTCAGACATACAACATGAAGAACATTCACATCAGCCAGATCTACCTATTAGACTTCCAAGATTGGAAGTGCAGCAGCAAGAAGAAGCAACGAAGAATCCACCACAACACTAGAAAACCAGAAGCTTGAGGGAGTTATATGAACAGACTCCAGTTCTTGAAGAGCAAATTCAGTATGCTCTCTTCTCCTGTTAGCCCACATATTTTAATGATACAGTGAAGGATGCACAGCGGGTAAAATCCATGAATGAAGAAATTGGCAGCAATAGAGAAAAATCAGACTTAGGATCTTGTTGATATCCCTGCAAACAAAACCAGTATTGGAGTCAAATGGGTCTATAAGACCAAACTGAATGAAAAAGGAGAACTTGAAAAGCACAAGGAAAGGTTGGTTGCCAAAGGATATGCACATAAGTATGGTGTAGATTATGATGAAAACTTTGCTCCTATAGCAAGGATGGATACCATCATCAGAGTTGTACTTGCCATTGCAGCACAAAATCAATGGCCAATGTATCAAATTAATGTGAAATCTGCCTTTCTTAATGGAATTCTTGAAGAAGAAGTTTATGTTGACCAACCACCTAGCTATACTGTCAAAGGTCACGAAGACAAAATGTATAAACTGAAAAAGGCCTTGTATGGTCTAAAACAAGCTCCACGAGCTTGGTACAATAGGATTGAATCCTACCTCATCAATAATGGTTTCAGCAAAAGCAGCAATGAGCCGACTCTATATGTCAAAGCAGAGTAAGGTAAAATATTGATGGTATGTCTTTATGTTGATGCCATGATTTACACTGGTAATTTGATGCTTGAAGATTTCAGGACAGTCATGAAAAAAGAATTTGAAATGACTAATCTAGGACCGATGAAGTACTTCATTGGCCTGGAAGTTACTCAAACTAATAAAGGTATTTTTATCTTCCAACATAAGTATGCTACTGATATTTTGCAGAGATTTAGAATGGATTAGTGTAAACCAACAGAAACCCCCATAGCTCTTGGCACAAAGTTAACCAAGAATGATGATAAACTAGTAGTAAATAGTACACTCTATAAACAAATGGTAGGGATTTTAATGTACTTGACTACAACTAGACCTGATTTGATTTATGATGTCAGTCTTATTTCCATATTTATGGAGTCTCCCAAAGACTCTCACTGAAAATTTGGAAAAATAATTCTGAGATATGTTGCAGGAACACATGGATATGGCCTCTGGTACACTCATACACTAGACAATACTCTCACAAGGTACACTAACAGTGATTTTGTAGGTAGTCTTGATGATAGGAAAATCACATTTGGTTATGCTTTCCATTTGGGTACAAATCTGATCTCTTGGGCATCTCAGAAACAGTCCATTGTGAGCATGTCTTCTGCAGAAGTAGAATATGTAGCAGCCACCACATGAGGAGCCTGCCATGCAGTTTGGCTAAGAAGAATGTTAAAGGATATGGGACACACTGCAAAATATCCCACTTCTATTTTCTGTGATAATAGCTCTAAGTAAAGTCACCCATGGTAAAGTCACCCATAGTATTTTCACATAGTATTGCTATTATGTATTTCCTATTTATATTCAATCTAATAATGAGAAGGCATTCAATCTGCCCATTGTGCTTTTACGACTTCATTGTTTTCTTTCACAATATCATCGATGGACCTTTGACCAACAACTTCTTGTAGCTCACAGTTCTACGAGGTGGCTTAAATCTCATAGTTCTTCAAGTTTACGATGCAAAGGATAAACTCTGCGACTTGCACCAACAACTGGCATGACGGGAAGGTGGCTCATTTTTGTTACTCCTCTCTACTTCCTTCCTAATCCGGTCTTAACTGAGCAATTGTTCTCAAACACCAATACCAATACCAGATCACATTCAAAGAATTCAAGCTGTGGGACTCCCTTCTGCGGCTTCACTAGAATGTGCCTCATGACTCCAACTTAGACATCCTGGTCATGGATTACTGCCATGTTGGATTAACATTCTGTTGAATGTGCCCAATATTTTGTGGGTCCGCTCCGCACAAGCCTCACACTGATCTTCTTGACCTCGTATTGCACAGAATGTAGGTTTACCGCATGGCTCTTTGATCATGGCCGTTAGTCTTTCTTACAACACCCCCTTGCGCCATGAGGTGTGCATGTCACCCGAGGTCGAACCCTAGACTTCCATGTGACTAGGCATATCGATCCCACGAACATAGGCACTAGAAATACCACCACGCAAAAGGAAAGCATTCAACTCTCCTTTGCAGTCGAACAATTGACATGTTCGCAAGTTCTCTGCGGCCTCCCGTAGAATGCTTCCACCTTCTGGGTATCTATACAAGTTACTTCATCTTCCATAGTAGCGACGACTCCTTTTGCACAGAACCAGTAGGTGCATCTAGTCAACAAAGAACATGGGTCTCATTCTCTCCATAGGTTTTTGGTTGATCATTCTATCTACACAAAAAGGAGTTTGGCGTTGTAAATGCTCGACTCTCCTCCTTCACCAACGATTGTCCCTACACGGATTTCTTCCCAAGTGCTTCCTTCCACCAATTAGCATACTTGACGTGAAATTCCACCATTATCGTTGAAGATAACAAGTATGAATATAACCTCTGCAACTCCACCCTCATCAGTAGTTATAGCTTCTTTTTAGACAAAACGACTACTTCTATTAATTGTTCTTCTGAAATGCATTCAGCGCGGCTAGATATGTGACCTTCACGCCGAAGATACATCTCTCTAGATGCAAACACAAGTTTAATCCCAAAGACGGTTGTTCACTAGAAGTTGCATCAACTCACACATCCCATCATGGTCTGACATCTTCAAAAAAATTTCAAAGTTCTTACAACATGATTACAATTTTTTGCTGCAATTAAGACCTCCAAGAGAACCTCTATCTGATGCTTATGGCCTCCACCAACGCAACCAAAAAAATGTGTTGATGACTACCTTTACATTGCGGCACCTCACGGATCTCTGGCAGAAGCTATGATCTGCGGCCTCCCGTCAGCTCTACCAACACAGCCTCCAAAGAATATACTCCATGTTGGCGCAAATCTACAGATCTATCACTTCCATTAAAAAATATTAGATCATATCCACACAGCAATACATCCCTTCTTTCTGTGATAAACCATCATTCGGTCATGGCCTCAAGAATTTATTATTAGGCTCTTATATTTCCCCCATGAGACATCCGCGACTTGCAACCTCAAGCCAACTATGTCCCTTTCCTCGCGGATCTCTGCCTTCAAACTCCACACCTCAATTTTCCAGCATGCATGTTCCTTCAACATCTGCACAAACCTACTAAGATACACATTCAATCATCTTTCGCGTGGGCATCGGCTTTGGAAGATATAGAACGCTTTCCTCAGGACCCGAATCTCCCGCATATATAAATATTTGCAACCATACAACTATGATACCACTTATTGGAACATTCACCCACAAAGATCAAAATATATAGCAAGACAAGCACAAATTTCAATCACACAGGAGACACAAGTTTACATGGCAAAACCCCAAAGGGAAACATCCTCGAGATAATGGCATCATCGAGATAATGGCATCATCATCTTATTGCTGAAGAAACAATAAGAGATTATAGTAGCCAATACTGCCTTTGATCACCTTGACTCTTTTGGATCCCTTGGCTCTTCTGTAGTACCCACACTCATGTTTCCTCTAAGGATTACATGGATATATAGGATCTCGTACACATTTATAAGAAACTGACTAATTAATTATGCATTTTAATTTAGGTTTTCTTATCTCAATCGCAAGTTGAATAATAAGATCTAGATCCACATCTATGGTAAGTTGTTATCACCTTATCCAACATTAATGTGATCATTAAGACCACAATAATATAGTCATGTACCTTGAGTAACATCTAGTTTTAATCTTTTACATTAAACTAAATGTTATCCCATATTAGAATTTAACCTCTTATCCAAATTTTAATTCTGGTATGTGATAAATTAAACCTTTGGGTGAGAGGTTAAATTCTACTACGGGATAGCATTTATTTTCATGTATAAGATTAAACCTAGATGTTACTTAAGGTTGTGTGTGTATATATATGTAATTCAATAATAATTAAACAAAATGATTTTAACAAGATCTAAAAGCAACCCAAATTCATTAGAGTAGTTAGGAATCCATTCTTGTACAAAAAGTAGTTAAAATGTGAGTTTTGAAAATATTTGTCCAAAGCATTAGTTAATGATGATGATGATGATAAACGTTAAGGAGTCACTTGGTTTTCTTTAAAATTTATTTCTATTGTCAAAAAGATTTAAGAGAAAAATTCCTAAATCACCATAATTGTGATGACTTAAAAGGCTGGGAAGGTGAGTATTGTAACAAATATTTTGAAATTGCACTATAATGTAGGTGTATGCATGGCATTCTATGAGAAAGTGATTTTCATCTTCATTCCCCTTCGTGTCACAAACATGTCATATTCTTTCATTCAATGGAATTTTGGGAAATGTCCAATGCCATATCTCACCATGGAGCTCATGAGAGTTTGTTCTTATTTTAGCAATATATTCTATCCATATGTGAGTGTGTTAGTTTCACCAAAATTGTATTTTATATAGTAATCAAAATAATAGTGATAAAAATTATACATTTTGCAACCCTTAAAAGGTGTTCAAACCCATCCTAGAAGGGAAATTCAAAAAGAATTTTTCAAATAAAATGTAAATCTTTTATACCATTTGTCATTTATGAAGGGAAACAAATATAATAGAATTTCAAAATAAGGTTCACATTTCCAACAACCCATCATTGTTTTCCTTCCCAATGCTTAGTTTCTCAATGAACATTGTGCTTTACATATTATATGAGGACGAATATGAATTGTGAGCAAGATACAAGTTTTACCACCCAATACTTACCCTTAGCATCTATTGACTAAAATCATGCATATTCTTGTTGGATCTCATCTATTTCCTTACACTTCAACAACAATAAATCTATCATTTATCTCACACCTAGATACGTGCTAGATACACTACAAGAAAAAAACCTTCTAATGGAGGTTTTTGTGGAATTTTCACACAAAAAAATCCATTCATCTGTTGATAATCGAGGTCGCTAGTGGATGTGTGTGGCCACTGGAGGTTTTCAATCTGTGTAGTTGAGCATACAACACAAAAAATTCTGCTTAAATAAATTATGCACCAGTGCACCAAAATCGTAAGAGAATTGACCTACCGGTGTGCCAAAATACTATGCATGTCGAAGACAACGTAGCTTGATGCAATTCAAAATATATGTATATTTTTCCCGTCAAAACTTGTCAGTGCATGACGTAGAAATAGAAGCACCAATGCATGTGGAAGTAAAAAGCACCAACCAAAATCCAAAAACATAATTTTTTAATTATAAAAAATGTATGGTGTTCCACATCTATCTAGACGCACTAGTGCCCCAACATTGTCCACACACCAGAGCACATTAAGGGCGAAAACATGAAGTTGGGAAACACTGTTGCTTGCTTTTTGACAAAACAAATTGCAAAATTTTATGTTTTCAACTTCAACCTCTTCAAACCGATATCTCCCTTAGGAATTTCACCTTGAATTAAACACAACTGTTTTAGAGAATTGAATTAAATACATACTCATATATTTTTTTTAAATTATCGACATTTAGTGGGGAAAATTTGGCGTGCACTAACGACATATACTTTAAAATTTTAAGTATGAATAATGAGTGACCTTTGTGCACCACATTTTTCTTAGAGATAGTTATTTATTTTAGGGAAATGAAATGTATACTCATAATCTACACTGATTGCAGTTGTCCATGGACTATAGTTGAGGATTTTTATATTTATACGCTAATTTTTATTATTTATCAAAATAACATATGTACCAAAAATGGTGCCTTATTGACACATGTTTTTGTCGTCTCATTTTCTTTCAAAGTGACTCTCATCAAAAAAAATAAAAGCCTCCTTTTGAAGAGGACATGTTATACCCAAATCCTGTCACCACCACGTGATAAGACCTTTGAATTACATGTTTTCCCTTAATCCCAACATTTAGAGTGGAAACCCCATGTTGTTTGTCAATTCTACATGAAAATACTCAGCACCGCGCTTTCCCTCTAAACCATGAGCGGTACCTTGCTCGCACCGTCTGCATCTTGTTTACCATAAGTGGTGCCACTGCCTGTGGCCTTTTTTCCATAAGCATTTCTTATCTAAACCGCTCTGTCATCAGAGGAGAAAAGCGATACCCTGGGTAAAATGAGAAAAAGCGAAGTTTCTTGAGGCTTCTAGATCATGAGCCTCGTGTCCTCCCTTATCCCTATCATTGTGGGTCAGTTGAGCTCGAGATCCCCCATCATAGGATCTTAGAGGCCACCTCATCCACAAATCTCTCAAAAATTCCTATCCATTGAGACTTATAAATACAAGCTCATGTCCATGGTTGAGGGGGAGAACTATAGAGGTAATGTTATGCTGTTGGATTGACCACTTGGCCCAAGCCATTGGAGAGCATAGAGAGCAAAGTTGGAGCTTATGGGGATGAAGTGTTTGTCTCATGGAGATGCATGTCGACACTAAGGCTTAATTGGTTGTAAACTTCTCCATACATCTTGATGCAAAGCTGATTTCTGTCTCACATTATTGTTGTTTTGATTTCGCATGTACATGTTGTTAGATTCTTTAGTCACTAACATGGATAATTAGATGATTTTCTGGTAGCTTTGATCTGTTTTCATGTTTGATATGTTTGCAGGTACACAGGTTCACTATCGAAGGAACATTCTAGGTGTCTACGACATCCAGGAAGGTCTTCATCCTTTGTCATTCACTCATTTGTTCTGGATCTAAACCATTCAAACTAGAGGAAAAGCTTATGTCCACAGAAGGTGAAATATTCTTGGTTACAGGACACTGCAAGGAACAACCTTGTGATTTTTTAATTTTTTTTGGCTTCGTCTTCGTGATGATATTGAATTTTCATTGTCACTGATTTTTAAGTCACTAATTTTTTTAATGATAAAGTTTAGAAAAAAAATAGTAAAAAATAGAAATCCTAAATGAAATTTAAAAAAATCTATATGATGAGAAAGTAGATTGAATGATGAATCTACTGGTATAAACTTTGATAGGTAATTCTCATTTTTTGCGGTGTTTCAACCTTGCTAAAGTGAGACATTTCTTAAAACTACAAAAATGGTGCTGGAAATGTTGACTAAAAGCTCTCGGCTGAGACATTTAAAATATCTCGAGTGATAGTTATTTTCGCTCGAAATATAACCCAGATTTAAGAAAATCTCTCGGCTAAAAGTTCTTTTAAACTCTTGGACGAAAACTCAAAAGATATCTCAGCCGAGAGTTTTGTCACATAATGCTTCGAGAATCTTTTAGGGGCTGACACATTAAACTCCCGTGATTCTGACGAGATTCCACAAATTCTCGGCCAAGAAGTGTATATATATAGGCTCTCATTTGAGATAATTTTCATCAACTTCTCAATCGAGAATTGTTAATCTATTTTTCAGCCGAGACTTTGCACAACGTTTTTCAGCCGCGAGTTTGTAGAGCATTTTTCAGCCAAGAGTTTGCAGAGCGTTTTTCAACAGAGAATTTGCATATCGTTTTTCAACTGAGAGTTTGAAAATTCCTTGTTCAGCCAAGAGTTTTCATATCTATATTGCAACCTATAGTTCACCTATCAGAGTTTGCAGATCAACCGAGATTTTTCATTATCCAAGTTCTTCAAACCACAAAACGTTTTTTTATCAAGGTATTTTCTTTAACCCCTGTTTTGGTAGGCTCTTATTTTTTTCATCAAACATCTTCTGTGAAAACTAAGACTATGGGGAGATATCCTTCTTGACAAGCTAGAGCCTAGTAGTTTCAGATTATTTTTATCATTCACACATTAGGTACGGCAAGCATTTTCTCAAGGCCACCTGAGCAAGTTTCCCAACACTTAGTCATTTTCATGACTTTCTGCAAAGTTTATCCTGAAACCCTATTTTGGAAGATCCATAACTTCTTCCTCAAGAACTTTCAAGTCGATCTGAAGATGTGGACAGGTAGAAAAAACACCCATATACACAATGACCATATGGTGTGGTAATTTTAATCAACCCACAACCTATGGTGGGCATTTCCCTAAGGACACTTAGGCATATTTGCTACTTTGGTGTAAAAGCAACTTGAACCCCTGTTTTGGCAGGCTATTAATTATGTCATCAAACACCTTCTGTGAAAACTAAGACTATGGAGAGATATCCTTCTTGACAAGCTAGAGCATGGTAGTTTCAGATTAATTTTATCATTCACCCATTAGGTACAACAAGCATTTTCTCAAGGCCACCTGAACCAATTTTCCAACACAACCATTTTCAGGACTTTCTCCAAAGTTTATCCTAAAACCCTACTTGGGCAGATCTATAACTTCTTCCTCAGGCACTTTCAAGTCGATATGAAGATGTGGACAGGTAGACAAAACACCCATCTACACAATGACCATATGGTGCAATAATTTTCTTCAACCCACAAGCTATGGCGGGAATTTCCCTGAGGCCACTTAGGCAGATTTGCTACTTTGGTTTAAAAGCAACTTGAACCCCTGTTTTGGCAAGCTGTTAATTTTGTCATCAAACACCTTCTGTGAAAACTAAGACTATGGAGAGATATCCTTCTTAACAAGCTAGAGCATGGTAGTTTTATATTATTTTTATCATTCACCCATTAGGTATGTCGAGCATTTTCCCAATGCCACCTGAGCCAATTTTCCAACACTTTGTCATTTTCAGGACTTTCTCAAAAATTTATCATGAAACCCTATTTTGGAAGATCCATAATTTTTTCATCAAACATGCTTAATACAAAATAAGATCATGTTTAGGTATAAAAATAAATAGAGTACAGCTTAACCATATGTTGCGGGAATTTACTTTAACCTATGATTTATGGCAAGCATTTTCCTGAGACTACTTAGGTAATTTTACTTTCTCTGGTGCAAAAACTTGTTTTGCAAGACCTATAAGTTTTTCCTCAGAAGCAATTAAGGAAACCTACAACCATGAATAGATATCCACTTCAACAAGATATAGCATGGTATCATGGTGTGGGAATGTTAGTCAAACCCTTAAATATGGAGGGCATTCTCTTAGAGTACTTTTGACTCATTTTTCCATACTTAGTCAATTTCCAAAGTTTTGAGAAACTTGCAATTCTTCTTCCCGAATAATGTCAGGTTTCAACATTAACTTAATGATAGCACTAGGACACAATCATTTGTCTTTCCAGCCTCATGACACATGCCACATCATCATACTTTCCATGTCATCAAGTTTCCTAAATGTCATTCAAATTTGTCTTTCATTGAGTTTTTCCCTACCAGATCATGTCCTTGCTTATTATTTTGTCATTACGAAAGTCCTTTGATATCAGTGACAACCACATTCAACAATTTGGTAAATTTTTCGTACAATAGTGCTTAGCATATTACTCTTGTTGGGTCTTGTTGTTATCGTTTTTTCAATGTATGTATTTAACTCTCAATTCTCATATATTTTCATGCATTGGATTTTAGGTTTTAATTCCTTCAACATGGGAAATCAAAGGAATCACGAAAGAAAATATGATTGCACCAGAATTGATGAAGAGGCAAAGAAAGAGATAAAGCGCGAAAACATGAGAAAGTTAAGAGAAAAAAGAGCAATGGAAAGAAACATCGAGGCACTTGGTGGTGACGAAGAAATGAAAAATGAGAACCTCGCACATGGTGGTGATGAAGGAATGCAGATTGTCGAGGAACACGTTGATGAAAGAAATGAAGAACATGGAGGTGATGAGGAAATGACAAATGTGGAGCAAACTATGGGTAGCGTCGATATTGAGACCATGATTGGTGAGTAAATAAATTTTGATCTGTTTATAATTTAATTTATGATATAAACTTATATATATTTGATTTGAAAGTTCACAATTAGATAAATTTATATTTATTTTTATGTGCAGGGTCGACATCCAACATACAACATCCTACCACACTTACCAATTCACTTGCAACAATATCATCATTAAAGATACGTTTTTGGAGAATATGGATTCAAGTAAAATTGAAGAAATGGGACCTACGATGCATGATCATACATCTCGTTATAGAGTAAAAAAGATGGTCAAAGAATATTTTGAAGGTATTTTTGTCATAGAACAAGCTCAATTGTTAAAGTGAAAATTTCTAAGAAATGTAATGACATTATTGAGCATTCAAAATGTCAAAGAGGATAAATCAAATGAGATTGTATCACAAAATATGACATTGGTCCTTGCATCACTTTCAAAAAAGTGTTTTCATAATTAAATGGTTTCTCATAAATATATTCTAACAGGGGTTGTGGCAAAAAACACTGTAAACAGTCGTTTGTTGTCTACGATTGCAAGAATGTTAAAAATATCAAGAAAAACTTTATGGAAGAATAAAAACTTTAGGGTTCAATTAGATGAGGATGATGAAGGTCCATGTTGGGGTGTTATCTATAGGAAACCTTATCATATATTTTTGGATAATGTGAGGGACAAGGTGAAAGAGTTTTGGCATTTAAAATCTCGTGTCTTACCAAATGAAAAAGATGTTGTGCAACGTCGTATATTGAAAGGAAACTATGAAACTCATGTCAAACACATAACAGAGATCACTCAAGTGGAAATGTTCAAAACTTTTATGGAGAGTAATGTTGATGTGAAGATTGCCCTTAGCACATTTGTGAAACTTAAACCATGGTATGTCAAGCCCATCGTTGTTTGTGACACATGTTGTTGTCGATACCATGTAGAATTTGAATTATATTATGAGACATTTCTAGATTTTGGCATGCAGGGTTGTCCAAATAACCCCCCTCCTATGAGTGTTCATGAATTTGTATCTAAAATATTATGTGCGCGAGCAAATGATCAAGTATTATATAAGAAACAATGCGTTGAAGGTGAAAAATATGATGGATGTTCTGATCTGGACCTTTTTAATTCTAACTACCACATTGATGCAAATGATACTCAATTATCAAATTGCATTGTGAAATGGAAGAGATATGATTATGTTGATTATACTCCTATTACAGATTCAACGACAACATCGAGAAAGATTAATTTAGTTGAAAGTATATCTCTTTGACAGATTTTATGAATTTGTTCAGGGATCAAATATATAAATATATCAAGCACTCTCACTCAGCACGATGGAAGGACTTACATTTCAATCAATCATGAGATGTATTTGGAAAAGGAACAATATTATCCATTGTCGATTTTGCTGAAAATTACACTTTCACTCCGCAAAAGGAGATATAGAGTGAGTATTATCATTCAGATCAGGTATCTATACTTGTTCATATCATGTGTAGACATTCAGAGTTTGATGTCAATGGTTTTGATAGCAATGAAAATAATCGTCAAGTGATTAAGGAGTATCATTTCTACATCAATGAGGATCGTACACATGATACATGTTTTTTCCAACATTATTTTGGTATGCTTTATAAATAATTATCAAGACGAAAGGTCACTTTTAAAGAGCATTGGGTGTAGTCAGATGGTTGTGTTGGTTAGTTTAAATCTGTGCGATCATTCTTATGGTTGTCTCACCTTCATAGAAACACAGATGTTCACCACACATGGAGTTTTTCTGAAGCAGGACATGGAAAAGGAAAACATGATGGTGTTGGGGCATGCATGAAACGTGCACTTAGGAGATATCAAATGAATCACTCTACTTCTCGCCTTGCAAATTCAAACGATGTTGTTAATTGGTGCAAACAAAATTTGAGCCATGAATTCAATAAAAGGATGGGTAATGTGAGAAGGTTTTTCTGGAATATTGCAATGGATGATGTTGATAGATCAATGCCACATAATTGTATTGCAACCCCGAAAACAAGGGGCTTACACTCCATTAGGAGTAAGAAAATGACAGATATACACTCAATCAAGAAACGAAAGTACTCTTGCTTTTGTCTTGCATGTATTGATGATGTAGAGTCTTCGGATGAGTGTCAAAACTAGACTAAAAAATTTGTGAAACCATGGAGACACCGGGAATTGACACCATTGCCCCTATTTGGAAATATCAGTGATGTAGAGTGCGACAATGAAGCGCTTGTGATTGACAAAGATTATGATCATGTTTCTGATTTAGTTTGAGAAGGTGATGTATTTGTTGTCATTACACTGGTAGATAATCCAGAAAAGGTGCATTATTATTTTCTGAGATGCACTAGGTCAAAAAGCACGTTGATGCAAGAATTTAAAGACCCATCAAATTATACATATGGTGTGGGTTCATTGGTTTTAATGGGATATTTATTTACAGAAGTAAGGAAATGTAAATACCATATTCTTTTTCAAGAGTATGAGTCAGATATTATATGTGCTCAATACAGTCATTTGGTCATAGCAATCCGGTTGCAATTGAAGGCAGTGAAGAGTAGGAAAAATTCCAAGCATCGATAATGGAAATTGTCGATAAAAGATCATAATGCCATTCTTGATAATATGCCACAGGCACATTTCATATGAATAAAAAACACATCAAGGTTGACAATTTTTTGTTCTTTGATTCTAGGGTGGGTGGGTGGGAGGGGCCAAATGAGCTTCCACCTTCACATGGTTGGCCTCGTCAGTAGAGAATATATATATATAATTCTCGAAACTAAGAGAATCTATTTCTAACGATATTAATTTAAATATTTTATGGGTTTTGTTAAATCTAGATTCATATATGTTCTTGATGTTGCCGATGTTTTAATGGCTTTAAATAAAAATATTGAGTTAGTACATTACGGAACACCATTTCTATTTCTAGTGTTACATATAGTTATAACATAAGTAGGCACAAACTCATGATTTTGTATTAACTAATAAAGATAACTAATGAAGATATAATTCAACCTCAAGTTATCTCAAAGTTTAATATGGAACTTCATCAATCATCTAGAGTTTACATTTTAGAGCAATTCTACTCGGCGATGTTGGAGCTTTAGTACGATATTCAACCTATGTTGTGTTTGGAACTCCCTAAGGGTTTCAACATTGTTTATTCTTTGGAACCTTTGGAAGAAATACGTTCTTAAAAAATGAGATTAGTTCACTCGATTCATTTTTTGAACTATGAAAAGATTACGTGGGAATGCAAGTTTTAGCTAAAGGTTCTATGATAGTCAAAGAGGGTAAGGGATTAAAGCCACTTGTAATTTTATTGTTGTTTTAGTATCTTGAGAAATATTATGCAAATATCTTTGTAGAATTTTTGTTTCTTTTGGGATTAAGATGTGGTTGTTTATGTGCATACCCTCCTATTGTATTATATTTTTTCTTTAGTATTTATATTTAATTCAAATATAAGTATTTTTCAAAAAATTATTATATTCAAATTTATATTAAATGTGATGGTGTATGGAATACACATATCTATTTATGTAATAAATATCATTTAAAATATTAATAGTGAATATTGTTATAAAGAATAAATATTCAATACATAAAAGGCTTTATTCTTATGTAGCTATTTTCATTCACATAATAATTATGATATATTGAAGTTTATAAACTACTATGTGACCTTGTTTTGAAAGAATGTAGGATAGTAATTTTCAGTATAGACAAGTATTTATGTAGAGTGTGATTTAAAACTGATATGAATTCGTCATTTTTTTAATGTTGAAAATAACAAGAATTGGAATGAACATTTTTTGTTTAAAATGTGGCAATAATAGTTTTGATCTTATAGAATTACATATATCATATGTTAACATTGCACATTATATTTGTAGTAGGGATATTCAAGAATCTTCAATTCAATTTTCTATTAAAAACAATAATGTCACCACTCCAAAATTGCAAATTTGAAAAAGAAAGTGTCATTGAACTTAAAGTATTTTATTCATGTCTCCACCTAAACTTTAAACTTACCCTTCCAAGGAAAGGGTCATTGCACCTCAATGCATAATTGTATCAATGTTTTTGTGCAGTTCTCAACAACAAATAGAACATGATAATTTGTTGAAACAACTCATTCATTTCTTCTCAATGCAGGTTGAGACTATGGTCAACTATTGATGTGTAGCCTTTCCACCATGTGGATTTGATATTTTTCTACCTAGAAGGATATGAGGCCATACTTCTTCAGCAATAAGCCAACACATGGACATGCTCAAAACATTGCCTATAGTGAAATGATATATTTTAATTAACAGACTGTTTGTTCCAAAACCTTGTTTTCAACAGAATTTAGTTAAAAATACATTTACTTAAATCAACATAAATATGCATCCATGGATATCTGTTTGAAACCAAGTTGTTAGTGTATAGACAACTCTTGACAGCTTTACCCAAAGTGTTGATGATGACCTAAAGAAAAGTGATGTCCCAATTTTCTAAAGGAATGCCACGAATTCTTACACATATCAAGAGCTTTATCAAGTACTTCATGTAAATATTAAACTCTAGATGTCATGGTTCCATATATTATGTCATGAAGATTATAAAACAATTCCTCTAACTTGGCATTAGTTTCATACTCATCTCTTCATATATGAAAATGTACAACAACCTTTTCATTCAATGAAACATGAGCATGAAGATGGCAAAACACCTTTCACCTAATATCCCTCATAGCATATGGAGGTCTATCTTCATATGGCTACTTAAAAAATTAATCCAACAAAAAAGTTCATCATCTTCATTTAATTGAACCATAAATATTTTATGCTTACACAATATCTTCACCAAGAACACACTCATTGACATTAAATGCTTGTAACATTTACCTTGTTTTATTATTAAAAAAGGGACAGATTTCCAAATACATATTAGCATTCAAATGTAACTGTTCAGATTCAACAAATGAATAATTACATATATGATCCAGTGCAGCCATCATTTTGGATACCACGGTGCAACCGTCATTCTAGATAATAACCGCAATAAAGATGATCATAAGCTGTTGTACATGGTGCCAAAAAAGCTGGATAATAAGCTGCATAAAGATGATCATCAATAGTTGTACATGGTGACAAAAAAGTTTAACAACATATTACATGTAGATATTAAACATAAACAATAGCTGAACCTAAACTAAATCCAAAATTTGGCAAACCTAAACTATTGCAATGATTGAAAGGAATAAAAACAACTTCAAAAGAGAAAACAAATAGAAATAAAACACAAAAAAGTTCAATTTGATTATCTCAATCACTGGTTTTTGCTGAAATAATCAACAATCAGCAATAAATCATAAATACAAAAAGCAAACAGGAAGAATGTCAAAGAGAAAAGGATCCGACAAGAAGCAAGACGGGGAACATGAGCTGAGCATAGAAAACGAAGGTGTAAATGATGAGAGTTCAAGCTGACATATTTTCCAGAAGTGTTTACTGAGAGATGATGAGTCATCTAAAAATAAATCCATGATTGACAACAATTATTTTGTGCATGCAGTAGCAGAGGATGACAGTCAACTCTGGAAGCTTAGCTTTGTGGGTATGAATATAAGCCTATGGGCGTGAAAAGGGGGGGAGATGGCCAAACAAAGAATATGAGGCCATAGGAGAATTTTGTCAAGGTTTTTTGTTGTATTTACAGTTTTATTATTGACTGAGAAAGGGAAGATTCATCAATTGTTGTGTGCTTTTCTATGTGTAATGTATTTGAATGTTTTGATGAATGTTAGTTAATGAAGAAGAGTTTTTACTATGCATAACCCTAGCGAGAGATAGCTCTGATTTCATTGGTTTTGTGGATAATTTCAAGGGTTGTAACAACAATAGTTTATTATCAGTGAAGTTTACTGGTGACTGTTTTGAAACAACAGAGAAGTTTTCTCCTTTACTGTTGTTTTATTTCATCTTGACAATCCCTTGATGGTGACCTGCAATGTTCAACTGAAGCCGTGGATGTTCTAAGTTTGTAGCAGTAGCCGAGATAATTTTATGTGGACAAGAAGAACCAAAAACATTCTTGAATTCAAGCGGTATGAATAGATTCTTGAATTCCTGTATATGAGCAATCAACAGTGCATTGACATAAGCAAAATGTTGATGACAAAACAGACCTGTGATGAATTGATTTGATAATTGGCTTGACAAGCGATATGACCTTGATGACAGTGACTTTCTTGACATCAATAGTCCTGAAGTGATTTTTATGCACAGTGAAGAAGTGATCTCAGTCCTAGTCCAAAATCCTTGAAGCATGGATTAATTTTGACGGGTACCTGTGCCCATCAAAGGATTTTTTTTACGGTTTTGTTTTAAAACTGGCCTGCATATAACTTTTAATAAACTTTTTTACCCTTCTCATCTTTACTATTGTGAGGGTTTTGTTTTCAAAACTAGACTGCATATAACTTTTAATAACTTTTTTTACCTTTCTCATCCTTAGTGTTTTGAGTTTATTGTTAAATATCCATTTACAAACAACCTTTGTGAAAGGTTGAAGAAATTTATGGAGCAGCGTCAAGAAATTTATTGACCTCTTTCGTAATATTTTAATTGAGATGTAACAAATAAAATGGCAGTTAGGAGAATTGAAAATAGAACTAAATCTAGATTCCAATCCCATTAAGGGAAGACCCTACATATTGAATCCTCGAATCAAATAGAGGTTAAAAGAAGAAATAGATTAATATTGGTTATTACTCTCATCTTCCTACTAAAAGAATCATATTTCAATAGTCCAATTATGATTCAAGAAAAGAAGACATGATCACTAGAAATTCCAGTATCTGTTGATTTGTAAACCTCAACCCCAATTATGACCATGATTAGTTCCCACCAAGGGTTAATTTTGACGAGCACCTATTCCCATCAAAAAAAAAAAATTACGGTTTTGTTTTAAAAACTGGCCCGCATATAACTTTTAATAAAAAAATTTACCCTTCTCATCTTTACTGTTGTGAGGGTTTTGTTTTCAAAACTAACCTGTATATAACTTTTAATAAATTTTTCTACCTTTCTCATCCTTAGTGTTTTGAGTTTATTGTTAAATATCCATTTACAAGCAACCTTTGTGAAAAGTTGAAGAAATTTATGGAGCAACTCCAACGCTATGTAGAGAAATATTTTTTATTTTAGCAGCTAGACTCGAACAAACTGTGCTAGGGGTTACAAGTCTTCCTGGGGACACACGTCTTAGAATCAACCTTGGGGGATTTTTTCATGGGAATACCTTTGAAAAGGGTAAACCCTCAAATTTAATCTTGTTCTTAGCAACCTATGCATTTACACCCTTTTTTTTTCTTTCCGGATAACCGAACATAACTTTTGGATTTCATCAAAGGAAATAGGGAAAAAGGAACTAGAATGATCTAAGGAATTGTTCTGTACAGTCGGGTCTCATTTTCATTTTCATTTTTAGCCTAACAACCAAAAAAACAAACTCATTGCGATCCAAGAGTTGGGACTTTGGATCCTTAGGCTTTAAATTAATCACTTTCAAACACAGTACCACTGCTAACTCTACTATTTCCTTATTTTATTGGAGAGCATACTTGGGATACATCGTTTTCGCTCTCTATTAGCAATGTAAACTAAATGATGTATGAAATCGAAAGAAAAAAAAACGAAGTTCAAAACTTACCAAACAATTCTCCTCATAAGATGATGTAAGAAGAATCCTTTTTCTTGCTGGATCTCTCAGAAAAACTGAGGAAATGAATTGTTTATATGAAAACCAAAACACTTTAAACCCTAAAACATTCGAGGATATTTTTATAATGTTTAGGGTATACGGATTGGCATCGTGGGTTTGAGACTCCGCATTAGTAATGTTTCATTCACTCCTTAATTCAAAAGGGTAGATTGTGGCCTTACCAGTCCAAATCAAACAATTTTTTTTATATCAATATTTCCATCTGATTTTCCATGCACCCAAAAAATGATTGGAAAAATCCCACCCGCCATTTGTCTGCTAGAAATTCAATTTTCAATGCAAAGAAAGACAAGCAATTTCAAACTTACAGATAAGAGCAAATTCCATTTGAAATGGTAAATTCAAATGGCAAGGTGGTGGATTAGAAGCCAATGGCATGGTTTCAAAGTCAACTGCAAATGACTTCGATAATTTTAATTCAAAGAAAAAGCAGTCACGTGTTGCAAAGAATATTGCTTTACTTGTTAGTGAAAAATCTTCCTGTGTGCTTTTTTATTTTGCTACTGTGGTAGAGATCATTCAAATCATCATTACTTGCAAAGGTCTAAGAGAATTTTCCATCCAGTCCCAGGACCAAAACAACAAGAGAACACAAAAACGCAATAAAAATTAGTGTTATCCAAAATTTCAAGCAAAATGCCAAGAATGCACCAGATAAAACTTGAATCCATGCCCTTTTAGGTTTCAGGGATTGGCCAAAATAGACAAGAAATAAATGAGGATTGAAATCTCAACATTGTAAAATGTTGTAACATAACCATGACATTAAAACCAATGGTTTAAGGTTTTAATATGGATTATACTTTACATGAGCAATAACACAGGTTAAACCAAAGACCCGATAAAAAGGATCTATACTCAAATAAAAGAATTTTGAAAAGAATAAATCCCTTTAACAAAAATAACAAAGATAGAATTTGTAGCTCAAAATTTATGTTTTCCTCCAATTTCAAAACAAGTTCCACTACATGAAATTATAGATAGAACTCTTACCTCACAAATTTTGCAATTTTCTATCAAAAATATATCTTAACTATGGCTTGGGACAATGCAAGTCCTAGATTATCAGTGATTAGTTAACCAACCAAAATAATAATTTCCAATTTTCATATAGCAAACAATAAAAGATCTAACAAGATAAATCATTAAACAAACGGATAGCATATTAAAATCAAAGATTTTGTTTTTAAACTGATGAGGCACAATGGTCAAAAGGTGGGATATAAGTAAGTGCAAAGTCCTAGATTAACAGAGTTTTGTTCACTAACCCCCCAAAAAATTACAAATTTACATATAGCCAAAATATGAAAGATTTATCTCAACTTCATATTTGCTGAAGGAACCTATGTATGAAAATGATATTAACGAACCCTATTCATCTAGAAGTGATTACATGGCATGCTGACTCACCAGTCAATGAATTATGAGCTGGATGCTCCTACATCATATATCCAGGAAAGGATAATATGGGGTATGTAAGGAGGTATCCAAGGGGGATAAGGGTTGTAATGGGTACCTAAATGGGAATTACATATGTAATGGTTGTCAAATGGGAATAATTAATGTAATGTGGCCATTAATAATGGAATATGGTCCACTTGATGGTTTGGGTTTAGTTAGAAGAAATAATATAATAATAAGGCATAAACCCATAAATATACTCATGAGAAAGTATAAATAGACATGAGTATCATTGTGTTAGTCATGTGGTATATTGTTATTGTACAAGTGTGGCTTGAGTAGTGATTCCTTCCTTAAGGAGTATTTGATGGTGTTACCCTTTCTTAAGGGTTCTCTAAATCTTGGTGTTATTCTTATGGTGAATATCTTTGGTTTCTTTTGAAGTGTTCTATATCTTTGTTGTGATTCAATTTTCTGGGTTAAGGATCACTAGAAGTGGTATCAGAGCTCTTTTCTTGGCACAAGTGGATATTTTTTTCTCTTTTTGGAAAAGAATTAGGGAAAAATTGGGCGGCGCCCTACAGATCAATTTCTGAAACTTTTTGTGCATAGTCACTGATTTAAAATCGGTTATTTTTCAGAATTTCAGTGATGACCGTGAAAATTGCAGAGCAAAAATCTTCTGACGTGGTGCCCAGATTTCTGTTCTGACTACCCAAGTAGATGAAATTTATGGTTGTTCCAGTTCCAAACACGGGTTATAATAGATATTCTGAGCAATATTAATCGAGTTATGATCATTTTAATTTTTTCATCTCAAAACCCTAGCTACAAGAAAGAGAAGTAAGTGATTTTTGTGAAATCCTAACTTTATTTGCAGGTTTTTGAAAAAAAAAACATGGGAAGTTTTTATTTTACAGGAAATAATGAAGGTTCTATTATTGAAGAATGTATAAAAAACTACAAATCAAAATGGGAAAACTCATGGAGACTTTGTATAAATGCTTATTTTAAAGATGATGCTAAGGTATGGTGGTGCTCACTTAACTCTATAAAAATGGATGCACTTTCTGATGAAGACTTTGAACAAGTATTTTTAGATAAGTAGTCTCATGCTAGGAACAAATACGAAGTGGGACATAAGGATTTATTTTCTATATTGAAATTCCATGGATATATTCAAAAAGAGAATATTCTTGTTTTTATTAGCCGTAATTGCAAGCACAATTTTATCCATGTCAATTGAGCCAAAAAAATTGGAAGTTCTTGCCTAGCATATTCAAAGCACACAGGTTGATGGTGAAAATTTTCAAAATTTTAAAGATTTGAAGATTACTATAGATAAATCTGTGTCGCATTCATAATTTTATTCTTTAGATGTGGATGGTGTGGATGTTGTTTTGGGATATCAGTGGATGAAATCAATGGGTACAATTAATATTAATGTAGAGAATAATTTTTTAAAGATTTGGTACAAGAAGAAGAAAATCATCATTGCAAGATATGTCTCATGTACCACAAAAAGAGACTAAGAAGGTACATGATGAAGTCTTTGCAGGGGAACCAATTGTTGCGGATGACACATCAAATCATGAGTCTGTGGTGGAATTAGAAGAAGATGTTGTAGAATCCCCTGAAGAAAATTCTAAAGCAAGGAATATACAAGAAGAAGAATATGAGGAGTTGCATGATTCCCATGAATCACATGTTATGAAATTAGAGAAAGAGATTCCCATCATTCAGGTTGTGAAATATCTCCACCCACACTACTTTGATAAGCAACAATCATCGAGGACAAGATGGGAGCACCAGAAAACCTACAATGGACCACGAAAAAACCAACGAAGAAATCAATATGGAGATGCATGGAAGGCTACAAGAAATACAAGGAGATACCAAAGAAATGCAACATCATCTTAGAACCCCAAGAGAACGAATCAAGATCAAGGAGACCATGAATTCATTAGACCATGTATTCACATTCCACTCAGATAGATGGATGCACTTTCTTGGTATCATTTGACTAAGTTTCAAGTCAACATTATTATGTGTATTCCTCTCACGTTTCAAGGTCAAAACATTTTTAAGGGGGTTGTAATATTATATATCTAGGGGAGGATAATATGGGGTAACTAGGGAGGTATCCAAGGGGGAAAAGGATGTAATGGGTACAAAATGGGAATAATTAATGTAATGTGGCCATTAATAATGGAATATGGTCCACTTAATGGTTGGGGGTTAGTTAGAAGAACTAATATAATAATAAGGCATAGACCCCTAAATATACTCATGAGAAAGTATAAATAGACATGAGTATTGTTGTGTTATTCATGTGGAATATTGTTATTTTATAAATGTGGCTTGAGTAATGACACCTTCCTTGAGGAGTATTTGTTGGTGTTACAATTTTCCAATGCTCCTTCCCTGGTTTTGACATATATATTCTAAGAACTCCCATTGCATAAGCAATGACCAGTCTAGTACAAACCATTGCATATATCAAACTACCAACTGCACTATCATAGGGAGTTTGTGACATGTCTTCTTCTTCTTCTTGTGTCTTGAGACACTAATCTCTAGATAAATTTACAACTATAGGAATATGGAAATTGATTGACTTACTTTCTTGCAAGCTAAATATCTGTAGTATCATCTCAACATATGTTCTCTAATTCAATTAGAGTTTGTGGTTTGCATGATCTCTTTTAGTCTCCATTCGAAGTATTAACCTTATAGCAAATAGATCCTTCATGCCGTATTCAGAATATAGTTGTGACTTCATGTCCCTTGTGACCGTTGGAATTCTTATTTATACTGAGAGGGAGTGAATCAATATAAATCACAAATTAAATATTTTTTCGCTTAACAAATTGTACTTCAAAACTTTTTATGTCAAACAGGAGAGAACACAATTACACAAAGAATCTGTAAAGCCATTATATATATATATAGGAGACACCAATATCAAAATGTGAGCACAAACTCACTTAGACACCAGTCCCACATGCAAGCACCAACTCACTAATTACAGGCATCGACCTGTAAGGACTTCAATCCTCTGCGCAAGCATCGACTTGCTGACTTCAGGCACAAACTTGAGCGGACGCCAATAATTTTTGCTCAATCACCTACTTTTTGTGTTCAGGAACCAACCTGAGTACAAACTGCAATCTCTTTTCCTTGTTCTTTATCACTAACTGAAAGGATGCTTCGACTTCTTATCCTTTCCCCTACCCTGATAAAGAATATGTTGTAAAAAAATCGTGACTTCTATGATCTACGATCTGCACCTTCTACAATATACAATATCAGCAAGCTATAACTTTCGTTATCTACGATCTGTGTCTTCTACAATATGCAACATATGTGATCTGAAATCTATGTCTTATGCAATATGCAATATTACCAATAATATATAATTTCTACAATTTGCGATATGAGCATTCTGCAATCTGCAACATCAACAGTTTACAAGTTCTGTGATCTAGATCTCTTTGCACATCTCAATGTATGGCATCCCTCTAATTTGTGCATTGTCTGCTGCAATTCTTCATTGTTTTTGCGCATTCAGCTCTATGTTGCATATACTTCTTTATATCAACGAACCATTGATACCCCATAATTAGAAGCTTTCCAAATCAAAATATTACATATTTTTCATCTTCAATCTTGCTTCAACATTTCAATCTCTTTCTTATTCATACTATTCTTGCAAGACATGTGAACACACATTGGGATTTATTTGAGTTGGTGACGCCCCTAATTCTTTACTTCTTAGCCAAGCTAACCACCTCATTCTATCTTTTGTTGGCATACATCTATTGATAATTAAGCCTCATGGGGTTTTCCACACTTAAGTCCAATGGCGTGGTGGTATATGTGCATATGAGTGCCATGTCTTGGTGGGATTTGCGCACTTCCAAAACTTGCACAATTATTCTCTATATAATTCTTCAACTAGATTCATGTATATAAAGAACCATTACCCAATGGGTTTTGTGAACCGTTGAGCCTTGTATACACATTTTTCTATATATTTCTACAAATTGGCTTCTTTCTTGACATAATCGTTTGTAACACCCAAGTTCAATAATCTTCAAAACTTCATCATCATGTTTTATATTCCTCAACATGTTTCTGTTTGACATCAATAATATTCAAAACTTCATCATCATGTTTGACATTCATCAACATGTTTCTTTTTTTACATCAATGACAACACAAAGGTTTAACAAAGTACCCCTTTGACATTGATGTCAACACGAACTAAAATTGAGCCCCCATGAATATGAGCGCTTCTTCTATTTGCTACATGATCCCTCCCTATTCATGTCAACATGATCCTCTCCCCACTGTAACATCAATGGAAAATGGATTGTCCTCCTGAGTATTAGACTCCCCCTAGATTCATGCTTCTCCATCTAAATGAGTACAAATGATTTTAAAACATCATTTTATTATTTCATTATTAAATGGAGATGACAATAAAAGTTTTATTGTGCTCATTAATGTTTTTAGATTATACACATTTTTTATTAATTATAAAACATAAAACATAAATATTTTAATTTAAAATTATATAATTGAAGGTTTATCATTGTAATTTAAAAGATAAGAAAGAACACATTTGAAAATTTTAATAAAACAATATCTACCACTCTAATATTATTTTTCAAAATTATAATATTTCAAAACATAGTTTTATTATTTCTTAAATCAAAATTACAAAATGTAGATTTTTATAAACTCTTATAAAAATCATCCAAGAAAATGACAAGCTCATTATTTTTAAATTCACTATAGGACCAACCTTCCTGCCCATAGATCACTTTCAAGTATTTTTGTACAACTTCTTTGGTCTCTGTAACAGAAAATGTTACAACTTCTATATTTGTGAATTTTCTTTTAATTTTCTCTAATTTCTTGAACAACCATATACTCCTAATTTTTTTAATTTTTTGGCTGTCATATAACTTTCTGGTAGTTCCTTCAATGTTTTACATCTCATTATAGTAAATGATTTGAGTGAATGCATTGCACCCTCCTCTATTATGGGCAGCTCCTCTAAGTCTTCATGATCATCCAAAGAAAGTATCTTTAATAAAAGAAATGACCCAACTTCACCAAATTCTTTAGGAAACTTCTTTAATTTAAGACACAAACAAATATCTAGTTGCCTTAAATTATTAAGCTTAAGCTTATGTAAATTAGGAAGCTCTTCTAACACATCACATCCCCACAATTTAAGATGAACCAAATAAATTGTAAACCAAATTTTGAAAATCATAAAAGCTACTCTCCATTTTAACCACTTGATGGCATTCCAAATTTAACCTTCTCAACTTTGATATATGAACCATATCTTCAAGTAAAGAGTCCATCATTGTAACTGTCAAGTAGAGTGTCTCATGTCAGCCATTCTCCCAAATGTACCCTCACGGATTGCCTCTCCGTTATTTTGTAGAGCCAAGTGTTTAAATGTATTAAACTGCCCAAATCATTGATAGAGCCCACGTTTCTGCTTTTCTTGTTCTTCTGCTCACTGTTGGTCCACCGTATACTCTTGCAATACTCCATGCGCAAGTACTACAGAGAGGTAAGCCCAGGATATACTACGACGTAAACAATGTAAATCTTCATAAAGAAAAAGGCATAGATACTTTCGAGAAAAAGGCATAGATACTTTAGAGATCTCAACTTGTGAATGTTGAATGGCAACTCAGCGATTTTGGAATGACTGACATCTAGGACTTTTAGACTTACCAGATTTGTAAGCGAAGCAGGTAGCCTTGTTATGGGCACGTATCTTAACAATAGGCATTGCAGCTGTTTCAAGCACCCCACACTTTCTCGCAATGATTTGAGGGACGTTTCACTAAAATAGATCATACTTCCCATCACTTTTCTGGGAATTTCTGGAATGTTACAATTTCCAGACATTAACAATGAACAGATTTCTCGAGCTCTCCATGCCTCCGCAAGCGAACCCAAGTCATTTTCACTCAACAAGATGCAACCAGAACACTCATTTCCATTCAACGCTGTCAAACGACTACCTACGCGGCAGTAGAAATTTTCTTCCCGCTCAACAATTTGAACGGACCACGCGCCCATCGACGTCCGTCAAGGTTGGTTCGATCAGACAACGATCGGCAAGAATGTTCGCATAAATTCTTCCCGTCTCGAATGGGTCGTGGTCACCATCATCGTGCACATTCTTTCTTCCCAGGAGGCCTTCTCCTATCGACAACGGAATCATATTCACTTCAACCGCGACAATTTGGTCTTCCCGGAAGGCTACAGCCGAATAGAGAAAGCACAATTGCAGAGTAACATCAAACCTGCCCAGGGCGTCGTAACTCCACCTTTGGCGATCATTGACAGCTTGAAGGTCTTCGCTTGTGGCGTTTGGCAGACTCGGGACAGCCAACTCCCACTCTTTTGCATCAGTAATCCCTGCCATTGCCCTCCCTACTGCTTTGATTGCGCGGGGAAGCCCTCCACAGTTTGCACAGACAAGCTTCGCCGTTCCCTCGTCGATATATGCCGGCGGGTTTCCACTGTGATAAGGAAAAGCATGGTAGCCAAACAAACGCCAACTCTCATTTTGAATCAAGTCTTCCATTATTATCATCGACGTCTCTGCATTCACTCCCATCTCTGAGAGTGCTCTGCGATCCCGCGAACTGACAATAAATTTGGAGTTATGAAGGCTATTTGTGCAGAGAGTTCCTTCCTAAGATTTTGAAAACAGGGAGACTGCGAAACAGTAAGCCAAAGCCAAAAACCATCGCCAAAGGCATTCCTCACCTTTTTGTTGTTGAAGAGAGTCTTGAGAATGAATGTCTTGCCGGATCCACCCTTGCCGACCACGCCAATGCGCGACAACTCTGTATCCATCACCAGCTTCGCGAGCCTTGCAGAAACTTTCTCTTGTCCCACGATAAGGGGTTCGCTGATGAAGAAACCCCTTGAACCAACAGATTCGGAGGTGCTTGCAGAAGTAGTGCTTGAGGAAGCCAAGGAAGCTTTCACGCTTTCCTTGATAGTTTGCCCAATTTCTTGCTTGAATTCTTCCAGGAGCTCGGGAATTTGGGCCCATTCCGCCAAAGGAGACAATGCCAGATGTTCTTTGATATCTGAAATGAAATAAGACGGGTGATCCTTCTACTTCATTGATATCGACAACTAACATAATACCATGGTATTTTGCACATTTGCACAACTTCCAATGCTTGTCGGAGAAGAAAATCCATCTTCCGAAGCAATCCATTAAATACAATACAGTGCCTCATCTAGATGTCATTGCCAACTTCCAGCCAGGCCTGGAATTTCAGATATGACGGTTTTGGGTTTTTCACACCCCTCGGTTTACGTTTTAGATCAAATTAATGAGTGTCAATTTCTTTTAATCTATTATTAAAAAAAATTAAAAAGTTTATTTCATAAATCAAAATATTATAAGATTTAAATTAACTTATATATATAACAGTCCAACGGTTTGTCTGTTTTATACTCTTGAAAACGCTCTCATTTGGTAGGGAGAGGCATTCTTATTTAGTGAGAGGCATTCTTATTTAGTGAAATTTTATCTTAGGGGCCAAAATGCAGTGACATCACCAGTGACATCATGGGTAATAACAAGGATTTATTATTACTCAATATTTGGCATTTCAGCGGATTTCTCTTCTGAATTCTCCTCTGAATTAAGACAGCCAGTCATATAATTATGGATATCATATGCGTTCCCTTTTTTAACCCAGAAATGTCAATCAGATGCTTCCATTTTTTAACACAGAAATGTCAATCATCTTACCAGAAATAAAATGTGCAGTGTTACGTTTTAGCAGGAAGGATATTTATTATAGCCCGCCCACGATATTAGTAGTTTTACCAGTGGCCATGTAGCGGCAAACATGTATTACAAATTCTAACGGGAGATGAGTGCTTGTCAAATATACGTTTTGAAATTTTTACTAAACGTGGATGTTGACGTTTTAATTTTTTTTTATCCAGTCAAATATGTTTGAAACTGCAAATACGTTTTGTAGCCCGTCAAATTCCAGGCCTGCTTCCAGCGTATGTTTTAAGATGGGCACAGATAAAGAAAAAGGAAAATTCTGTTTCGAGTACGCAACCAATAAAGAGAAATAAAGAAAAAGAATAAGAATAGGAATTAGGGATCAAATTTCAAGGTAGGGTCCAAGGATCAAAATTCAAGCCGTCATTGTGCGTCAAAGGGCTGGGCTCCTAGGCCGGTCAGTGAAGGGGAATTTAAAATTTGCGCGTCATTTAAAATGGGTTTTTAATTTTTGTCATTTTAATAAAAAATGGAGTTTTTAAATTAAAATTACATTAGAAGGGCTAAGATAAAAATTGCCCATCAACAATTTTTGTGATTTCGACCTGTACCATCCTCCAAGATATTTCATATCATATTAAATGAGAAGATCCAATGCGATCGGGCGGGGCATTGTCAATGCCAATTGAATTCCTGGACGAGATGATTATCAGTGGCTACTTTCCCAATAACGCCACTTACACGGGCTCTGTCAGCAGGGTAGATTTACTAAAGTTTTTGTTCTTGTGAACGAGATGGTGGCCATAGTTTGCGAGTTCGATGTTGTCATCTACATTTCTTTGATTGATGGGCTCTGTAAAATGGGCGAGCTCGATTTTTCCATAGAAATGCAAATTCTCATGGTTGAGAAGGGGAAGGCCCCATATGTTTTTACCTAAATCAGTTTGATTCAGGGGCTCTCTGATGCAGGTCACAAGGCTCTGGGGAGTATTGCTCTTATGGAAGTTTTGTTCAGACAACAAGGTTAGTATTTTAATCATCCCGGATTTGGAAATCGAAGCAAATATGGGATCGCTGGATTTGGTAATTCTCATCATGTAAAAAGAGCCTGAAAGTGTATCTCTATTTTTCCTTGGATTAGTTTTGGTCTTGTGAAGAAGAAGTCATTTTTAAGAATATGGACTCAAATTCCATGGCAAATCATGGTGGTAACAACAGCAGCAACAACAACCATGATCATTGTTGGCCCTCTAAGATGCAGGATTGGCATTTAAAGAGTCCTTGGGACTGGGAAGGTTGCACAGGGCTTTACAGTACAGTCGGGGATAGGTATGAGAGATTACCCATGGCTGAATGGGTTTGTTTAGAAGAGGGTTATAATATTGGGAAGGAGTTATTCCGTGGGACGAACATGGTTCATGAGTCATCGCCCCTATCTGAGCCTCTCATGGCTGCTGGTAATTTTACTGAAGTCATCAACGACAGGAATTTTTCAGGAAATCATAAGGCATAGTTTCCTCTGGATGTCAAGCTTCATCAGAATCCTTTGGCTGAGGGTTTTGTGAAAAGCAAATGCAATGGATTATTGAAGGGTTGGCTTGTAGAAGGGGTTGCAAATGGTGGTAATTTTATTGGGGGTTCCGAGTATAGCCATTCTACTTAGAGAAATATGGTGGTAGTTGGCTTGGGTGGGACTCGGGAGGAATGACAATTATCAGAGTGCTAACGAGGGTCCCATGAGAGATAACATTAATGTCATCAAGGATGTTCAAGGGGATTCCTTAACGTGCCTTAAGCTAGGAAAGCGGCAACAATTTGGAGACACTGCGAATCCGGCTAAGGTAATTAAACCAGTCAATAGTAATAGCGCTGGCGATTGCGTTTATAAGAAGCCGAGGGCTTTGCCGACTTCGACCGTGCAACCTCCCCGTTGTCAAGTGGAAGGATGCAACGTAGTGTTGGCAAACGCAAAATAATATCACAAGAGACATAAAGTCTATGAAATGCATTCCAAAGCCCCCAAAGTCATTGTTATTGGTACCGAGTGACGCTTCTGTTAGCAGTGTACCAGGTAACTAACCAGGAGACGGTTGCACCTCACTGTTTTTTTTTTTCTGAGTAGGTCAACATGGATCCATACATATTAAGTATATAATTTGATAATACACATGAATAATTGGGTGTTGTGGGGCCTATCTAGATTCCATGGCATAGCAGAATTTGACGACGCAAAGAGAAGTTGCAGGAGAAGGTTGGCGGGACACAATGAACGGCGGAGGAAGAACTCGTTAGATTCATTGGCTAACTCCGGCAGCCAAGGTAATTTTATATAAATTTTCCTTTCCTGTTACTGTAAGGCGGAGATGTGCATGCATTCAAGCACAAGTTCATTAGTTGACAACCTATTACTTTTTGAAGACTTTAGTTTTATATTTGTCAAAGGATAATTCTCTGAATTGGCCTTGTGAAACTTTTAGATGATGACTGTGCAAAAACCTCCATTGTTTATTCTTCAGGTCTGCATCTTTTTGATAGTTTATTCTTCAGGTCTTCCATCAAGAATGATCTCTTAAGTGAGCACGTTTTTTCGTCCTCAATCCATACTTTCAAATTTATAGCCATAGATTGTACGATCCGGCTTGACCATCTGTCTGAGTTCCTTTTTTATTATAAACCTTAAAGCAACTGAGCAATAGTAGACTTATTCCCCAATCAAATAGATTGAACACGATGTAGGCAGGGATATACATTCACTTGTGCAATTTTACAAATCCTATTAAAATGACAAATCCCATTTTGCAATTTAATTTTTTGTTTTTAATTTTTGTCATCAAGTAAATGAAATGTACAATTAATTTATTGCTGTCATTTGAAATGTGAGCTTTTTGAAATCCCTTCATCAATGAAGGGCTGCATGAATATATAACCTTCTATATGAAATTAAGACCAGCCCTTCAATCTTGATCTCTGGTAGGGTCTCATTTCACTTTGAAGGGTTGTGAGAAATTGAACCCTTTAATGTTGACATGTAAAAATAAATCATTCTTTTCATTTGAAAGTATAAGTATACAACAAAATTTTATTATTTATTAAAAATAGTGTATATAAAAAAATGACAATAAGAAGAAATCTTGAGTGATTCAACATTTACATGGAATTAGTGAGGTAAACCATGTACTTTCTAGGTCCCTGGAGCATATAGTTTATTGAACTTAGATAAGGGACAATTTTGTCGAGCCTGTGAAATAAGGCATTGGAATTTGGAAGGACCTTTGAATGGAGGATTGATTGAGCTTCATGGTGGCTCTATTGGTCAAGTGTGATTGGGCCTACCTAAGAGAAAAACCCCATAATGTAATACCTAATGCTTTCACAAAGAAACTTTTTTATTAACCCTAAATTCAACACTTATTTTTAGAATTGAATCATGTCCTCCCCACATGCTCAAATCAAAGTGATCAAACAAAGACCCCAATTTTAGGTGGATTATGGATAGTCCCTCCAATGTATATCGATTTTATACACCAATTCGAAGAGATCAAACAAACCCACAATTTTAGGGATATTATGGATAGTCCCTCCGATATCGAGTTTATCAGCCATATTGAAAAGGTAGTATTTATTAGTCCACTATAAGGAAGAACTTTAAATTCTCCAACAAATATCACTACAAGTTGGGTGTCTAGTTTCTACCAAAGTCAACAAGGAAGACGAATCATAAACACACATTTGGGAGGTTTGCGACAACGAGGATGTTGAAATCATGTTCTTCTCTAGATCATTGCACTCCCAGACCTTGATTCATGAACGTCCATCAAGGGATTCCCTTGTTTAGATATATTGGTAGACAATTTGTACTTCTTGTTTCCATTATTAGAAGGCTGACAGGAAAATGAAGGGGTCAGAGTCTACAACATTTATAGTGTCGATTGTTAAATATTTTATCCTTTCAACATTGGATTTCATCAAGGAAATTGGAACAATTCAAACACTTATATTCAAATATTGTTATTTCTTTCAACCTAATGTTTACAGTTCACGACAAATAAATAACATTGACAGATTTGGAACTCAAATACAAGGCTCTTTCTTCTTGCTCCTCTGCCAAAATGAAGTTGTGGTCCTAGACTATGAAACATATACATTATTTTGGTTCTGATTTCAATTAAATACTGGGTTTTTTAAGGTTACATCTATTGAGTATTCGAGACTAATTCTGGAGGAAATGCAATCGCGTAATACATTACAATTTTCATACAACATTTTGGATGGAGAAATTTTAAACCCTTATATTTATAGAACCAGAAGGAACTCCAACAAGAAACACATTTAACTTTTATCCACATATAAAATGTTACACAAGTGTAAAATGCTATACATACCTGTAAATTGATGACAACCAAGTCGACAACTTAGCTCTGCATAATCTTATGGAGGAAATAGAAATTAGGGAGACACTAAAGTATAGAAATGGAGAGTTGAGAGTCTAAGTCCTAACCTCCGACTTTCCTATACTCGTAAACCCAAAATAATGTTTTTTTTCATAGACTTCATCAATCTCTTTAAGTTTGGGGAAGCTCAATCTAGCCTACCCAACGTTCTAGCTTTGCTTCTCTTGCTCCTACCTATGAAAAAGGTGGAGCCTTCGAGTACCCCACTATAGAAGGAAACGAGGAATTAGAGTGTGCAACCGTTTCCTTCTACAGAAAGACGATTGGAAGCAATGCCATCTCAATTCCACAATATCCCGATGCTCCTGAGTTGGTTTACCTTGCCCGAGGTAGGAAAATGCATGTTTGTGTATTTCACATGATTACAAAAAAATCATTTTATAATTGCATCTGCATAACATAGATATATCTGTGTAGGTGAGGGAAAACTGGGTATTGTTTTCTCGAGGTTTCCAGAGATATTCAAATATCATTCTTCATTATGAGGGTGCTCAGGGCGTAGATCAGAGAGCCCACAGGAGGAAGAAGAAGAAGAAGAAGAGGACTCAAGTCAAAAGGTGAGGTGAGTGAGGAGGGGAGACGTAATAGCGATATTTGCAGGAGAAACCCACTGGTGCTATAAAGATGGGAATGAGCCTCTCTAAATCGTAGCCATTGTAGACATAGGAAACCCTCATAAACAACTTGGGCGTAAGAGTTACCATGTAAGCATCCCGACAAATTAAGTAATGACAATATTCAGTTAGGTATATGACAAATTCTTTCGTTTCTTTTAGAGATGACTATATGCATATTGTACAACCATTCTCTCTGGTTGGCCCTCCATTCTAGTTGCCTTTGTCTCTACTACCTAACCCCCTTCCTCCGATGAGACAGGTAGACTAAGTGGCCTAGGTGGATCGTGGGAGACTAGGAGTTCTAATTCAAATGATTCTGACCCCAGTAAATGAATGGAAATTGGAATAAATCCTAGAATCTTGGACTAACTAGTATACGATATGATTCATGAGCACAAACAAAGTGCGGCGTGCTGCTAGCCTGCTACCAAAGATCTGTCATCCCAGTCTTTTGGTGGTCATACTAGAAATTTCTAGCACTGGGTGAAACCCTGGTTTGGAAACTTACATACCCATTGGACCAGGTTAGGTTTAAATCTAGCAAAGATTGCTCAATGCATTGTAAATTGCAACATGTAAGTTGTAACCCAAAAAACAACACCATTAGTTTTTCCTTACGGAGCCTTGACAGTGGAGGGTTATCAAATCAATTCACCATCCATAGATATGACTCATATAAGTATTTAATTTCACATCATAAACTCAAATACTCAAGTGACTTGTAAGTTGTGATATCATGTGACTCGGTGAACAATAAGATGACAAATGGAAAATCGAGTTGGCAGATGGCATCATCTCATACCAATATTTAATGAAGTTGGTGAATCAGTAATGCATGCTAATTCCATTAAATGCTTTGAACGTGAACATTGAATCGTGAGTCACAATCTTGACTCACCGACTTGAACTTGGCACTAGGTAGGCTAGTGGCCCACCATGGTCCATGTCGATTGGGACTGAGATCCTCATGCATGATTCGACTATTCAAGGGCACTTGGGAAGACTCTGAGTCTCGACTCTCCCATAGTCCATAGAATCCCTAGATAGGAAAATTTTGTAGCTACCCTTCTGTTGCAAATTTACCGAGGCTTACTCAATTTAATTATTGAAGTGCTGGAAATGAAACTAAATTTTTTTTGCATGGTAAAATTCCTTGTGGCCTTCTATGATGTTTAAATTGGCCTTTGAAGGGCTTCAAATTTGAAGCCTAGTAGGAATAATAAAAAGAATAAAAAGAATAAATATTGGACAACGAAGGAATATAGGGTTATCTAAAGAGCATGGGAAGTATCTAATTCCATCTTTCAATATATACACAACCAAAAATAAAAGGGCGAGATTCCATCTCTTTATTTTATTTTACACGCTACTTGTTTGGTAATGAAAGGGATAATTTCCATTTTTCATAAAACTTTCATTTGGTGTTTTGAATCATGGTGTGAAGCGAAGCTTTTCTTTCAAATGTAAAGAGCACTGTGAGTATACTTATAGTAACAACGGGAGCTGCTAAAGGTAGCAAGTCCTTGCCTTATGCAATTGACTCCTTAGCATGTCAGCAAGGTCTAAGAAGCATGTCGAGATATCTGTGTTCAATGTCGCTGTTGATAATGAAATGGTGGTAGCAACGCAAATAAGTGAAATTGATACATACCTAGAGGATAGTTGCATGTAACACAAAGACAAAGACATCAGCGACAGAGGTTTTAAATGGAAAGGAGGATTTTAAGGCATTTGAACTACATGCATCCACCAAATGCATGAGTGCCACATTGAGAAGCTCAACGAGTGCATGTTGAAGGAGCCATCTTTCCTATCCATGGAGGTCATTTCTTGCAGCAAATTTCGAGATGGATATCAATATCCATATTCATAGCATGCTCGATATTGAGATTGCATTAGTTGATAACTTATATCCTAAGAGAGAACTACTCTTATTTCCTCCTTATTAACAACCTCTGTAGATAATTATATGTTATTAGTAGAGAAGTTCTCGTTATGAGATAACAAGAAACCTTACACTTCGAGAAAGAGAGTTAGCAATAGATCGTTGATGATAGCTAGATTGTTGATGATAGCTCATTGTCCAGCTCCAGAAACCTGTGAAAGCCACAACTCCAAAGGCGATGGCCCCAAGGCCAAGAAACCATTAGCCTCTGCTAAAGACAATAGCATTTTCAATGATATAACAAAATCTCCTTTGATGTCGATAGTACCTTGAATTCATATAAATACAAGACAATAATGTAATGTGGTTAGATTCTTTAATGCAATAAATTTAAAAACATGTCACAAGTGTATGTATATTGTACTTTAAAAAATATACATATAAATCCAAATTGTACAGTGCACTTCCTTTTCTTAAATGTGTGTATAGCTATTGAGAAAATGACAGTTTTTTCAAACAAAAGACTTTTGCAAAAGCTAAGAAAATCGTGTCTACATTTTAGGAATGATTCAAACCATTAGTGACAACCCTACCATGCATGATGTGTTATTTCCCCAAAAGCTAAGAAAAACGTGCCTACATTTTAGGAATGATTCAAACCATTAGTGACAACCCTAGCACGTATGATGTGCTATTTCCACTATTGAGTTGAAGATGTGTTATTTCCACTTAGCATTTAAGTTGACAATACATGTCCGTAAATTTCTAGAGTAAGTGGAGTTATTGAAATATAAATTTATGTACTTCCACTTGATTTGTCTATTAGTTTCTTTGGTTTACTAGACTATTGTTTAAGAAAAATGCAGTGAAACCCTTTTAACCTGTAATAGCAATGGGTTCCTACCTACCCCATCTACTAATGTCGGGCCAGGCAGGCGGCAAGAGCTATCCATTGAGCTGCAGAGCATTTAATGCAGCTTCAACAAGCTTGATGATCATTGGATCTTGAGTTGCTCGAGATCCAACGGTCAACAAACCTACTGCAGCCGCATTAAATGCTCTGCAGCTCAATGGATAGCTCTTACCCAGGCAGGCACCTGTTCAAGCATGAGGTTAAGAATAAATTGGTACGTGAGCCGTGAATGAGGGGTACGCGTTATTGGAAGATGTTTCATTTTTTTAAGTGTGCATTATAGATAATATATCATACAACATATGATATTATACTACCCACCTTACCTTTTCTATTATTGGATTTGGGTCTCAAAATGTATTTTGAGCTGGAATGGGATATGCAATCCGGACTGGAACTAGGCTAAGGAAGGAAATCCATTATCATGTTTCGAAAGATGGCACAAATCAATGCCTAAACGAAGTCACCTAGTCACCTACCTAAATGAAGTCACCTGCCTCCTATATATATATTCAAGTGTGCATTCTAATAATTCTTGAGAATTATGTCTATCTTGAAGCAGAATCAAGGCCCAACCAAACCAAAATTGAACATTGATTTGCTAAATTACAACCATCAAAACTAACTAGTACACCATCTCATCAAAATTGTTTTTATATAACTAACTGCCATCATAAATAGAATACTATGCAATAGTTGAAGAGTTGAAGCAGCTTTACTATGCAATAATTGAAGAGTTGAAGCACCTTGGTTTGAGCTTCACTTTAAAGATATTATCGTTATTGAGAAACAAGGACCAAGTATAGAGGATGTGGCTCTTGCATTAGTGACTTCCAGTGCACATAATTTCATCAGTCAACTGCCAAAGGAATATGACATTGAGGTATAGATACTTTTATTTAGTCCTACGTAGTACTAGAACATGTCCAGATTGACTTCAGATCCATTATGAGATGATTTATCTAATTGCCAATAAACAACATCTTATGGGTCTCTAATCCATATGCTTATGCAAATCTTACAAACATCTATTGTACATGAGGAAGGTGGGGTGTAGATGTCTAGAGGTTAAAAACAATGAATAACCATTGCCAAAGCTTTGACAAGGAATCCCCCAATCCTTTTGCTTGATGAAGCACAGCAGAATTTGAGGCCAAAATCCGACGGCTACCATGTTTGAAATTTGACACTAACCTGTCGGGTATTCAACACCCTCAATTTTTTTTGTCGTCGGTGGCATAATGTCGGATAGTCGACAGCCAAGCCAAGGCCGTCATATTTCCTACGGAACGACCATCGAATTTCCTACAGCCACGCCGTCAGATTTCCTACGACAGTCTACTGTCGAAGCCACAACAATTTCGTTGGATTGACATGAAATCCGACAACAACTGCTAGGCATTGAACGTCAGATAACCGATGGGATACTGTATATTAATAAAAAAAATTGTATTCAGTGGCAAGTTTACTTTGAGATATGCTATAGATATCCTTGTCTTTTGATATATTTTGGTGGATGTGCTTAAGTTTTAATACATCATCAGGGCCAAAGATATGTAGGTCTCTTCATTTGAAAGAGGATTCAACATAGATGGAATCTATTTAACAAATGTGCTAATAATATAACTCAGAATCTTCTCATCATATCTTTATTCCAACCTACAACTGATCGAGGAGGAAAAGATTGCAAGAGCTTTATCACATGAGATCAGTTAGGCGGAGAATTTAATAGGGGCAAGCAATCAACTTTAGATAAAATTTTGAATATGATTTCTACACAAACATGGGGATTAATTTCAAATTTTTTATCAATATCCTTTGCAAAATGTGATATACCTGGGTTAGAGTATCATTCCTCTGCAATGAGGCAGCTTTTCAAAAGTGGATTTGGTAGATTTGGTCTTGGATAGGTAGTTATCACACACACTGTTTATTTTTGGAATTGTATCTATTTTGTCTTGCTAATTAACCTATAAATATGGAAAAAGATTGTAAAGGAATATGTTTATCTTTTTAGGTGAAGACAAGATTGGCTGATGAAAGTTTAGTTTTTGTCTCTTTGGTTGGTGGATGCTTTGGAGGTGAGTTTACCTAACATTCTTGTTCCAAAAATTAACCCAATTCTTAACATGTATTGATATCTTGTTTCAATTCTTATCGCTTCATGAAAGCCATCATAGGAATCCTTTGCATACACTTTTGATTTCAAAAAGTTGCTAATGATTACGTGTAGATAATCAAACTCCTCTTACAGTTGTGTATGTTTTTTTTTATATCTTGAAGTATTAGTTGTCGGCCATGTAATAATTCAAATTAAAATATATTTGCATCTATTGCTATCAGTAAACAACAATATTCAAGAAACAAATTTTGAGATTCATCCTAAACTTTTCTCCCACAAATTATGAATGTCTTGTATCATTACAATGGAAATCAATTTTTAAATGGTTTTGTTATGTCTATTTTAGTTATGTATTATTGTTTTCTCATGCTTTATCTTTTTTAATGAAAGTTGTACCTATCATTGTGCCTTTGCATTCTTGATTTGGAGCTCCCTATTTTTTTTATTGTTAGTTATGCTTATACTAATTTATAAGTGACCACAAAGTTGGCCAATAGGGATCGAAAGCACAACTAATGTGATTACATAATGGGAGTGTGAAAGCAACTCCTATCTCTGCTCTATTAAAAGTAGAGAAAGAGTTAATTAACTAGCCAATAGAAACACAAGAAGTATTGCAAAAATAATTCCAAAACCAAATGCAAATGCAGACGTCAAGGCATGTTGGTTCTAGAAGAAGAATAAGAAGAGATAGAGAGGAAGATGATGACTTCGGATTTGAGTAGTCAATCATCCTAAGGGGGCCAATGCATTGCTTGATTATGTCATCTAGAAAATATCTGAGATTGAGGGGGTTTGGTTGTGAAACCCTATGGGGATCCGTAGATTGATGATGTCCATTACTCCTAAAATCCAAATATGAGGGGAAGAATATCCAAATGGAATAATGGTTGTTCAAGTGGACCTATAGAGTAGTGCCATGTGCAAAGTGAGTTTGGCCTTGGGACCTCCTGCTAGTTTGTTTGATGGCTTGGTGGGTTCTGTACTAGGATCTTGAACTAGCGCTCCTTCATAATGAACATAAATTAGATTATTAGTTACAATAATTATTAGGACATAAGGGTTGTGTCCCTTAAACATGAATTTGTTTCTTGGGAACTATTTAAGGAGTCTCCTTGATTACCTTTCTATCGTCAATGTATCTTTCATAATTTTTAAATATTATTTTGTGCTTTTGGAAATTATATTTAGAGTCTTGTCCCTTTCTTATGTGATGTCTTTGTGCATTACTGTGGCATCAAAGACTAAATCGGGCTGATATTTGTGGGATCACCTGATTACTTGTGGCAAATTTTTCTAGTTTGTGGCTGAATTTATTTCTTCTCACAAGAGAATGGGATTGTGGCCATTATTATTTTATTACTAAAGAATATAAATACTAAAATGACTAGATTCAAATCTAAGGAAGTAAAATATCATCACTGAAAGAATATAACAATGATTAGGAAAATTGAAGGGAGTCTTATTAATCAGAACCCGTACACCAACATCACCATTAATGAAGCATGAGTACAAGAAAATCATAGCCTCCAAACAACTGCCATGCAATTGAAAGTCGCTTGCCTTTACATATTCTTGAGGGTACAAGCAGGAAGTCACATAAGCAATCCAACCATGTAATTTTATCAAAGACATCAACAATATCAAGATACAGCAAAAAAATAGAAACAAGGCTGAGGGGCGATGATAGAATATATTCACAACAGCATACGGTCAGGGGATTTTGTTGAAGAGCTATAAGAGATGCCAACCATTTGGAGCTGTCCAATGCGGTGGGATTTGTTGATACATATTCCTTGTTGGTTAGGTTCCAATTGATGTGGACGTAGGTCAATCCTACTTGTTGTATATAGGTAAAACTATACATAGTTCCCAAAGTCAAAAAAGGAAAAGTCACAAATGAGATGTAAAATGCTGGGTTGTGGGTTGTTTATCCTCTCTGCTGTTGAACTATGACTGTTTAGTGTCTTACCTGTTGGGCGTGATTGCATTTTCTTCTCTGCTGGCTGTGAAGTGTCTTACTTGTTGGATTTGACTGTCCTCTCTACTGCTGGTCATGAAGTGTCTTATCTTCTAGGGTGACTATGTGTCTCTATTGGGAAAGCATATTTCTGAAGATGACCTTAATTAGCCAAGGAGTTTAGCTATCCATGGCATTTTCATTTTTGTTTTGTTAAAGACTTTCCATTCATTCTCCTAAACTATTAGATTTGTTTTAGAGGTTAGTGTTATATTTATTTTATGGTTATAGTTTATTTATTCTTGTTGTTATCATAATACACACACACACAGACTCTCTCTCTCTCCACGTCTCCACTCTTGTGGCTGAATTGTAATAATATATTTTCTCTGTCTGCAATCATTAATGAATTCAATGGCCAACAAAAGAAACAATTAATAAAAGAAAAAAACACAATTTGTAATCAAGAAAAACTAGAAGAATGAAACAAAACTGAAGGTGAATTCAATGACAACAACAACAACAAAAACCATGAATAAAAAGGAAAAACAATAAGTAATCAAGAAAAAAAAGGAAACAAACCTGAAGGTATAAACATTCTTAGCATTGTATGCAACAAAACAAACAATAAAAGGGAATGACTAAAATTAAATCACCATACACTGGAACTACACAAACACAACAATTAGCTTATGTTATTACTGCTCAAAACTACAATAAAGGAGATTCATAGGAAAATGCATTCATGAGTTGGAATATCCAACTATATAAGATGCTCAACAAACTTAACCATCTAAATACAACAACAACAAATGAAAATTCCTTCAGAACTGCTTACAAAATCCAATTAAGTTGCTTGAATGTGTATATCATGCCAACGTAGATTGATATGTGATCAGATCTAAAAATAACCACAAATAGACTAATAGGTAAAATTCAAAGCTATGTGGGAATTCATCCCACATTTACAACCACAATTGGAGAAAAAGAGTTATGACTTGTTAGGGGTCCTTTTGTACTTTAAAAGGAAAAGTATAGCCTATAGACACGAGTTTGCATCATCAACTGCAAGAGGCAATCTAGCTAAGAAATATGCTGGAGTACATAGGACACGACACATAAAGAATATTTCAAACCTCTCTGCCAATGTTTGGGGATAGATACTATAAAATTTCTCTTCATAACAATTTATGTTGTTTAATAGAGCATTCCTCTGTTGAAACCGCCCTCTGTCATGAATCTTGTCCTACTATTATGATCCCATGGACACTCTTTTCATTCTTTGTAAACATCTAATTTAGTCAGGTTTATTCAACTTGTCCAATGCATATGTTTTTTAGTACTGTACTATTAACATTGTATTAGCATAGCAACAAGGAAACCCTGCTAGAATATATGTTTTGAAGTGGACCATGTGGTATAGCTGCAAGAACTTGAATTAATGTAACCCACTGGCTACCTTGATCAATATGAAAGTAAATTATGTGCAATATATATTCAACTTTGAATGCTTCCATAATGGCACCATTTGCAGCAATATACCCAAATTTAAACTAAGGACAAACTTCATAGAGAACTTGCATATATGAAAGAAGTTCTGGACTTGTAGGTTCTTTGCACTTCAATGATTTATAGATTATACTTCCATATGAAACCAACCTTGCTACAATAACTTCTACCATATAAGCACCCAACCTTTGCATTGGCTCACCACATACTGCCACTACTTGTCGCAATTCTGCAATCAATTTGTTTATCCTAACTGAGTCATTAGCAGAATCCCCAACAGCCTTTGCGCATGCAATTAGCAATTCTTTTTTCATCGCCATATGGGATATCAAACTCCGGTTCTTCCTTTTTTTCTTCTGAGTAATTTATGGTAGTAGAACAAACCATCCCCAGATCTACCTCATTCACTATTTATAATTTTACATGATTCAGTGTCATTGAGGAAACTTCTACGTGCTCTAGTTTGGGGTAAAAAGACAAGGAGATTTGGCAATAATTATTAGTTGTGTCATGCATGGCCTCAAAATTCCATTCTGAGTATTCTAGAAACCTATGTTCCTCATAAGTGGATCCAAAAATTGCCAGGATCCTCACTTTCAGACACTAGTAATGCTATCTCTAGTTCCTTCAACATATATTTCAAATCTTCTTCTTACTTAGTACGACTGTAGCCACTTGCATCTAGGTCATATGGTTCCTGTGGTAAATGGAAATAATGTAGACCAGAAGGGTAATTTTGTGATACTTGTGGTGATGCTAGGCTTCCACTAGATGAACAACTTTGAACTGATGGACAACTGTAAAATGAATATACAGTAGAATATGGCAGAGCTTCATGAGTTGATATTTGATTTTGTAGAGAATCATTATCATGCAAAGGGGAACTTTGGACCGAACCATCACTCAGATGATATTTATCACTTCTATAACATTCATGAGTTCGGGTATTGTGCCCCAAGCCATAAGAAATATCCTCAAAGAAAATTTTGGTAACTAGTTTTTAGAGTTCCATGGATCCACTCATGAGACTTGGAAGCCTATTCAAGAGACATGTTGTTAGCTATGCTTGGAACTGGATTTGATAAGCAAGTGCCAAAAGTTTTATGTGGATGGCCTAAAACATATTGGGAATTCTGAACAGCTGCAAACACCTCTGTCTTGAACTGAACATTCATATATGGAGATTACTTTGGGGATATGAAATTTTTCGAAGGTAGAGATGATACGTTTGTGGTTTGACTCTAATATTTCCACAGAGCAGCCAAAGTAATACCTCTCAACTGATCCACATATTGATCACTTATTTTGGTAGCCACTTTTCTACATTTGATGTTCTATTTTTTTTGTCAAGGTAAATGTCAATGTGCACAAATATGCGGTCTCCCCGGTGTTGTATTATCTGCCATTCAGATAGATTAATTTAAACTAATTAGGATGGAAGTTCGAAATAATGAGAAATTGATCAGATTGACACAAAACTCAGTGCTTTGGTGAAAAGATGAGTGTTTTGGTGAAAAGATGTTGGATTATGAGCTTCCGACAACGAGAATTAAGATATATTTCTTTACATGCATGCTGTTAGAATATAAAAAGTCTCATGAGGTAGATTTTGGTACCAACAAAAGGAAAAATTAAATTGTAAAGTCTGGATTATTCTTTTCAAGTATATATTAATTGGAAAAAGAGGTTCAAAGCAAAAATAGAAGAAAATATTCAATAATAGTTTTGGAATGGTTGGGCTAGAGATCCCAGTAGTAAATTATCCACTTAGTAGAAAAGTTAAAACTGTCAGGAAGCTAGAGCAAGATAGTAATAAGGATGGAAGGATAGAGATGAAACCAGGGCCAAGACTGAGCTTGAACCAACAGGAGTATCGGAGCCTAAACCAACAACAGTATCAGAGCCTGAGATAAATCCAAAGAGACTGAGCAGGAAGAGCAAAAAATGAGTCCCAAGCAAGAGCCAAAGATACAACTATGCTACAGTTAGAGATAAGGCCATAACCAAATATCTAGTTCTCACAAGTCACAAGTTAAGATTAAGGAAGGTGAAGATATGAAACTAGTCAATGGCGGATATCAATATAAAGAGGGTAGGTTTGATCTATAATCAAATTTAAAAAAAACATGAAGGATATATACAAAGCTAAGTGGTCACTAGTGACATTTTAGAAGCTTAGCCATCCAAAATGGTTGGATGATGGAGGAGGATGCAGAAAACAGGAGGATTCTTAGCCATCTACATTAGATATATTTCATTTTTGGCCTAATAAACCAAAGGCCCTAAAGAGCCTAACAAGCCAAATACCTTAAAGAGTAAGAAAACACTAAGAGATATATTTGAAGTATGAGCGCATTCAACCCAATACTAGTCTTATATGATGTATTTAAATATGTGCCAGATGTAACTTGATCAATAAACCCAATTGGTTTGCTAGAAAAATTCATATCATAACTTCTATAACACAGATCTTTGAGATTGTGGCAAAAGATGAATTCCATCTAGAACCATAGGTGTCTATGAGGGGGGTTTAGACCTGCCCTTAAAAGTCACTTTTGGGGGGGGTTAGAATCGCCCTTAAAAGTCACAAGAAACATAGCTAACCAACATAAACAACTACTACTACTATCCCTCAAACCTTAACAAGTATATACAAAATCTCAATAGGTGAATGTGGACAAGTGAGTATAGCACTAAAAACTCTAAAAAAATACCAACAGAGCTTATATTCCTTGTTGAATAAATGTAACTATTACAAAGGACCCTCCTCATATATAAAGAGATTTGAGAGGTTAGGGTTACATGCAATTCCTTTGGTCAAAAGAGACTTGACGATTTACAAGATACTTGTCACTTTTGGAGAAGTGGCCATTTTTCTAAGTCAAATCACTTTTAACTTCCTTCAAAAATA
>LPNX010862404.1:61905-119166 GCA_001517045.1 Pseudotsuga menziesii
TTTACTGAGTAAATGTGATTGGAGAGTACCTTGATGCAAAGTATTTGACCCGTGAATCAATTGAAGGCTGATATATAAATTTATAATGTTTAAATTTCAAGTTTGATGCATTGGTATTCCTTGTTTTTTATTCCATTGCATTGTGTGCTGCTTCCTTTATGTGTTGTGTTCTCTCAGTAATTGCAATCACAGTAAATGAGGCACTGGCACAAAGTATTTTCAAAGTGCGATTGCAACACGTGGAGAGTAGCTTGCATGCATTCACAAGTCACATACAACAAAGTTGAGGCCAAGCTTGAATAACCCTCATACAACAATTGCCACATTGAATTAACCCTTGTTGAGGCCATGCGTTTAGAGTCAACAACCAGATTGAATTAACCTCTATGCTATTTGATATGTGATTATTTTATGGGTTTGTACAGAGAAAAACAAAATTGAATCAACCCTTTAAGCTATTTGATATGCTATTGTTTTCTAGATTTTGTATAGAGAAAAGAAAAAGAAAGGGTAAATTAGCCAAAGGCATTGAAACCTCGGGAAGGAACGCGGCCCAGGATCGAGCCCTACAAATGCACGAGCGCTCGATGAATAGCTTCATATGCTCCGGGGATGAGGTTGTGGGAGATGAACAGATGTCAACAAAGGAAATTTTTTCTAGCGGCATGTTGCCTTGCTGGAATAAGCAACCTCCGCGTCAAGCTTGGAATATTTATTATCTCTCCTTATGATTAAAGTTATAGGTATATGTAACCTTTCAAATAATTTATGGCGGTATATGCAGAAAGTACATTCTCCATTCTAACAAATTATCATTAATCATAATTTTAATGCTAAAAAGTGTATTAAACCTTTTTACAATTTTTGTTTTTAAAAGAAAAATATACCATGAAATCCTCTGTAGAATTTCTTCTATTTAGACTACTGAGTTACCAAGTTTTGAGTCATATCTTTTTATAAAAAATGCCATATGCTATATGCATTGCAAGCTGAAGGTTCCATTCCATGATTATATTGATACCAGCAGAACACTTGTTTCATTAGCTAGAATCAGATATAGACTTGGAAGCAGCGGAGGAGCAGGTGAACTATCTGTGATATCATATTCCATAAAAGATAGTTAATATTGTCAGTTATAAATTTTTTAGGCTCAGCTATAAGAACTAGCCACGGAACACAAATTGTTGCAAATGTATCTACGGCCTCTTTTTCTTTATCCTCTATATAAAATGCGTTTGCTTCAGCTCCCAGTGTCCCACTGACCAGAGAACCTTAAGCTCGCTATGAAAAAGAAATTGTCTTTGCCAAGCGAAACTACAGGTAAAGGACTTACTTGCTTAGGTGCTTCCCTTGCTTTTGAATATCAAAATGGGACTTTAACTAATACCCTATGTAACAATCCTTGAAATTGTAATATAAATAACAAGAATTTTTGTAAACTTGTGAGTGAATCATAGAATTCAATAACATTTGTAATAGAAATACCTACAATAATCAATATGTTAAAAGGATATTTATAGAAAACTGGACAAAATGGAAAAAGATGTTTTTCCAGATGTTTTTACTGGTCACCACTTTCATGGGCTGCATAACATTTGGTCACCACTTTATAGCTTTAATTTTGAATGAAAATTTTGAATAAATTTTTAAATTTGATTTCGGTTATCGTGCACATTAATGTAAGCAGCGGCGAGCCGATTACAAGAGTCCCTGTCTAGACGGAGGGCAGGGACTAATAACGAGAATTTGATGAGCATGATAAACATATTTACTGGAGTACGCTGAACTTTTAGAATAAGGAACTATGTGAACTTTCTTTTCTCTGATGTGACTTTTGTAATAATTAATTTTGACGTTATTTTTGGAAAAGAATAATCATGTTTTCTAATAATGACTCTTGAGCTTTCATCGACAAACAAACATAACCATTTCGTTCTGTAATAACTTTATTCGTCTTTACTCATCTCACAAATTTGTGAATATATGAAATTTATCAAATATCGTTGTCTCCCAAAGGAGAGAGAAGCGTGAAGCTTCAATATCTGTTTCGACAAAAGGGAGTGTGTTGTTCTGGAATATAAATCCCATGGATTTATATTGGGTTACAGATCCATATGTTGTTATGAAAGGAAAAATATAATTATTTGAGATAATATATGTGTGAGTGAGTGTGTCATGTATATATGTATATAGATATATTGGAAGTTATTTAAGAGTAACTAATGCTTTGCTACAATGAGAAGTCATAAAAACAACACTAGGATACAAATCACTACAAGGATTATTTAACTCCCATGTGAATTGAACAACTAAAAATAAATTATAAATTGAATGTTGGTGGGTGCAAGGTAATGCTACATAATTAATGACATCTTAGTTGTAATGGAAACCTAGAAAAACATAAATGTGATCACTAAAAATAAATATTAGAGGTACTCGCACAAATTTTTAGAACATGGTGTAAAAATATGAAACTTAGACAAGAGTTACCTTCCCAAATATATAACTTTTATTTATAGAAAATTAGCTTAACTCCAAGAAAATGGTGTTCTCATAAGATGGGCATGTTACTTTTTTTCTAAGACATAATGCATATGTTTGCCTTAGGCCCTGTGTTTGGCATGTAAACAATGGATGTTTTCAAAAACAAAATTGCAGAGTTGTAGATAATAGGCGGTTCATGTGCGACGCTATTTTTCATTAATTTTTAATGTTGATTTTTGATTTGTTTTAAATTAAGAATGTTAGTGGAGCCCTGGAATGCGAAGGTGGAGTAGTAAACCCCTCTATGAGAGTCTTAACACAATCAATGAATTTTTTTCCAAGGTGTAAGTCTTCATCCATACTTGTGTGATTTCTTTTCCGTTTTCAAAGTAGGTGAACTAGTCAAAAGTTACAAAGAAAATAAGAGACCCTCTCTTACTCCCCATGCCCTTAACTCATGATTAAGAAAACCTTAATCATTGCACCTAGGCATACACTTTTGCTAGAACTTAAATCAATCACCCCACCTTTGTCAATAACCATTCCCATTATGAATCAACCTTACGTATGGTGTGAGTCAGCTTACATATGTGAAAAAATTGCTTTTAGAGTTTTTTATAAAAAACATGCAAACTTGGTTTTATGCTCTTGGACCTTGTCCCTCTCTATTTCGATATTGAAATAAATATTTAAGCACACTTAAGCAAGGGCATGGTACATTTATGTTGAAATGATGTTGTCTTAATTTTCTTGATTGTATTGTAGTATGAGATTAAGATCCTAATGCAAGGTGGTTTTAGACTCTAGTAACTATTTTTAATTTGCATAGACTTGAAATGAAAGAGACATTATAACCATTTGGAGCAAATAAAATGATGTTGAAAATAGTGATAACATGGACCAGAAGAGAAATTATGATTGTTTGGAGGTGCATATATGATGAGATCATTGTAAAAACTTTAGGTATGCAGTGGTCGATCATATTAGTGAGTTGAAGAATGAATTAATTTTCGAAAGTAATTTTGAAACTCAGAGGAAACAAATTTTTTTTGAAGAGGTAAATTGTTGAAATTTAAGGGTTAGTCATGTTTTAATACAAGTAATAAACATAAGTGCATGAACAAATAAAATTCAGATTCATAATAGTGCTGCTAATAAAACTTTAAACTGTGATAAAGAAAGAACATAATCATCATCTCTTTCAACTTAACGCTCTGCTGGTCACCGTGTTAAGGTTGGTCATTGAGATGTCACACCATATTTTATGTACAATAATGAATAAATAAAGTGCAGGAGATACTTGATATTAAGGAATCACAACCATTATTTGAATCCTCCTTATACTCATATAATTCTAAGTTTGATCGTGTCACCGAAGGGACAAGTCAAACATGGTAAAACATATACGTACCTTGAGAGAGGGTTAAATCAGACCAAAATTGACCTTAGACTCTCAGTCAACAGAAAGAGAGGTTTCAATCAAAAGCACAGGATTGAGTAATTCATTCATGTCCAAAATAATCATTCTATGGACACAGTCACTTAGCACAAGAGACACTCAGTCATACCGATACCCTTTGATAGTCATGTTGAGTAACTCACATTCCACACTTGAAGAGTAACCTCATGGTCACTCAAGGGATAGAACCCATCACATAGGAAAAACCCATAAGAACTAACGTTGAGAAAATTGTGAGGTAAGCAACTAAGAAAAATGCAGTGACTCATGTTGAGAAAAATCATGAGGTAAGCGGTTGAGAAAGATGTAGAGACTCAATTTACAAGATGAGACGTAACTAAAGAAAATACAAAGATCAAGCTCAATCCATGAAGAAGGAATAAATCACAGAGGTAAAACTCAGAGCGTGAATGAACAAAACGTAGATCGTGAATGAACAAATCATAGAGGCAGCCCATGAAATGAATAAGAGGCAGAGGTAAAATCATGGATTGAAATCGTAGAGGAAAACCCAAGAGACAAACCCACAGGCAAGAGGAGAAAATCAGATCGCAAAGGAGATAGTCCATTATGGAGAAACCGGCGATAACAGAGATTCCAGTGAGATGACAGGCTGAGAACACAGTGAGATAACCCTAGGACCAAGTAAGAATAGGACCATGATTCAACAACCACAAGATCAAAGTGAATTGTAAAGGTGGACAAACATTCAATTAGGACCAGTAAGGGGTGAATCCATGAAGATGGGTGTCTATTTTGGGGGGTCTTATGAGAAAATAAATCTATTTTTTTCATGTTTTTCAGCTTTGGGTGAACAAAAGTGATATTTTTGTTTATACTTTCACTTTTAAGTAAAAACAAAACTTTCATAGAATTATGTTAGATTTCTATTCATAATTTTTTCAATTTTTTTTTATTGAGCTTTGATATGTCTTTTTGGCAAATGTTTGACAGTGTGTCCTTATAAAATGAAAGGACTAAAAAATAGTCATGTTTGGTTGCGCCCCTAAAATCATTGTTAAACTTGTGTTTTGCAAAAACAAAATATGCTACGACAATATAAACACAATATACTAGAGGATGACTATAAATTTGTAACCAACGGATCTATATACTAATTATAATATTTTTTTGAATTCGATCAATGGGGAAACCTTGTCGATTTTAAACATGTTTTTGGTTGCACCACGTTTCTCTCAATTGACTATAAAACTTTAAAATCTACGAATACCCTTTTGAAGTAGACACTCCAATTAACGGCACCATATTTGTTTCAATTTTTTGGTGGTGTATTTTTGAAGTTATATATTTTTCATTTCACCGCATTTTGAAAGAGATGAAATGAAACTCAACACATGTTAAGAAACAAAAAAATTAAAAATATCGGATCTCACCTATACACAACAAAATCTATACCTACGGAAAGTAGATTCAATGACGAAACCAATGGTATCAATTCCAACAGTCGATTTGTAGTGAAGACATCCATTTTACCTTTTGAAACTAGAGAAACCTAAAAACTGTGCAGGTTTTAGGTCTCAAAGGTTATTCGACTGAATAATAATTTTCCGTTACAGAACTGTTATTTACAACAAAGGTTGTTCGGCCGAAAAACCAAACCCAAAAAAAATTCGATGTCTCTGTCAATTTTAATGGTTCACTGTTAAACATTATTCGGCCGAATAAAGGATCGATTATTCGACCGAATAACTATAGTTATTCGGCCGAATAAAAATGTTATTCGGCCGAATAAATATAGTTATTCGACCAAATAAATTCTGCTATGTTTCTCGGGCACCCGATTCTCATGGACATGTTACCCAACTTCGCGTTTTCACCCTAAGACCAAAATATTTTCTCTCTCTCAAGGTACATAGTTTAATATATACCTTTTTCATCACTGTATAAGGGGAACATCCAACCAACTTTTACAAGATATATCATCCATACATGTCTAAGGAGGAAACATAAAGAGCCCATTTCAGTATATCCAAGCAAGTGCTCAGGGAAGTGTACTAATATCAATACCCTCAAAGGAGAAACAATGTCATCCTCAAGATATCTAATATGATGCTAAAAGACTTAATCATCCATACTCGAAAATAAAGCAACCAAAAGGTTGAAGAGTAGGAGGTACAAGCTCTGCTCTAGAAGAGTTGTAGCTTATCTTCCCCAATATCTATTTCCTCATAATATTCAATGAAGGAAAGTAGGCCCTCAGCCATGGGGAGCACTTCCTTGGATAAACTGTTTTCCCTCTTATTATGTTCTCTAAAGACATGATGAAAGTCTAAAGTGTGAAAGAAGGCCTTCAACTCCATAATGTTGTCACACCAACCATCCAAATCGAGGGCAAAGAGAGCTGCCTTATCTTCTAAGCCCAATTAATGATTACAGAAGAGTCCCCGTATACATGGAGAGAGGGAATTCCAATATCTTTTGCAAAATACAGTAGAACCCAAAGAGCCAATAATTCTGCTCTGGTGTTGCTGTTGTTCCCACATCCCATCTTGGTGCTTTGGTGTAGGTGCTCTTATATCGTCTATGTGAAGGTATTTGAGCTTTGATGAACGCTAGTTTTTGTAGAATAATTTAGTTGTGCATAAAACCAAAGAAAACCACCACAATACTAGGGTTTTACCTCTACGAAAACTCCAAAAACTATGCTAACAACCAGCTGTCATAAAATAGTGCATACCAGCTCAAAGTGTCCACATGTGTGGGCTCAAAACATTATTCAGTTCTAGTGCATGAGTGAAGAAGACTACGAGTGAAACCCCCATAAGCAAGAAACACTGGGAATAGGTTAATTCACCAACTAACTACATGAATATGAGTTCCCAAGCTGCCAAGTGTGAAGGACAAGAAAACAATGAACTGCTAACAGCTCAATACAATGAAAAGTACATACAATGAATGTGGAGCACTATTGATTTGCAACTAGATCAGATCAATCTAAACCTTCGAACCGGAACACCAATGGCTCTTGGTTTTCTGTGGGCTGAAAATTCAAAATGAAAGTCAATATATATACAAGTTTGGGGACAAAATATACCAAAAGTAATTAAATATTAAAAAAAGAAATATCCATACCTACATCCCTGGTGGAAGTTGTGAAACTAGAATTTCCTCAACATCTATATTTGTGCCCTTTGTTTCTTCTGGGTCAAAAAAATTCATATCATCAACGTCGTCGTCATTCATGAATTTGGTATACTGCATAAATTTCATATAATTTATAGACATTAGATTTGGAGAATAAAAACATTAGATTTCATATAATAAATTTCATATATTATAGCATACTTACGTACCATGCCTCTGTTTTGATTTTATCGAGCGACGACTCGCTTATAATTGTCTCTACAGTATGTTGCATACTACTCAAGCTCTAATCGACTCATACTTTTCAAGTGATCATCAGTAATCATTAAATGGGCCTTCATCCATAGTGTATGGAGATGAAATGGTATGTAGGACGATTTCCACCCTTGCCAATGCAGCCCCAACATGGTCTCTTATCTCTTCCCTTAGCCCTCTTGCTATTTTGGATGTCACTTCCAACTCCTCTAGTAAAGCTATGAGTCTAGGATGTGGTTGTACTAACCGAGGCATCGGACGCCTATAATGAACATCTTGTCATGCATCAGTTCATTCATATGTACAGCCTTTTCCAGCACCATAGAAACTAGATCCCGTATCTATATAGTCGGGGTTCATGTTAAACTGGAACTCTGCAATCAACATCTTAACAAAATACTAAGGAACCTCGTCATTATTTGGGAACTTCCCATATGCACACAGGAACCTCATATAAATATGTGGTTCAATCAGTGTATCATTGAATCTTGTGATCTTTAGACATTTTTTGTCTTCAGGCCGCAAGTCAAAACACGAAAAGACCATTTCTTTTGTGACACATTTCTTTACTTCTTCAAACTTATGGTGACCCATCACTAAATATAGCCTCCTACACATCATATCATAAAAAAAATGGGTTGATGGTCCAACCCCAAGATATGTCTCTATCAAACTCTTCAGATTGTGTAAAACAATCTGGAGACATTGTTGAGTGCCAAAAGAGATATTTGAAGAATCAAGCTCTTCTAGCAATCTCGAGGAATGCTCCTTCATCTCTTCCATAGTTAGCATAGTGATGTTGTCTTCCCAAGGAGTCTCCTCAAGAATATCTCTAGGATGACTGTAAAGAGGATCATATCTTTCATTGTGAGCATACTGATGCACCTGACGACGCCTCCTTGTGTCGGGAGGTGGATTAGGATCAGGAGCAGCAAACCCTGTAAGAAGTAAAATGTGCATGCAAGTATATATATATATATATATATATATATATATATATATATAGTTTGTGAATCAAATTATGCACATTTAAATAAAATGTGTTCATCACAAATACCTGGTGCATCCGCTTCTGGCCCATCATTATTGTTAGAATTTCTAGAAGCCCCTGTACAAAACCAAAAATTGGCAATCACATGTAAGTTAACAAGAAAAATCCTCTAATTTTTCACAAATAACACAATCATGTCAAACAAGAATTCTAGTCAAAATGTACATGTAAAAAACCTCTACCTAGTTATGGAGTATCTGAGGAATAAGACACTAAGTGTGTCCTATGTGTTTGTCCATCGGCCCCTGTAGACCCCTCAGACATACGTTTGTCATGCTTAGAGCCACCACCTATGCATGTAACAAGATATTAGAAATATGTGTAAAATAAAATTTATGTTTATATAGACTTCAGCATGAAATGAATACAATTGAATTTACCTGACGATGACCTCAGGGAGTGTGGCTGCATAGTAGCCAAAATTGCTTCAGCCCGAAGCTGTAAAGTTGTGCATGATAAGAATTTTCCACATATTAAAAAACATGCCAAACAATAATTCTAGGTAGAATGTATGAAAAAAATATCTACATGGCAATGGCATCCTATGTGTTTGTCCACCAGCCCCTGTAGAACCCTCATACAGACATCTATCATGCTGAGAGCCACCACATGTGCACCACAAGATATTAGAGCATATTGATGTGTAAAAGAAGATCTATGTTTATATATACTTGAAATTTAATTGAATAACAATTGAATTTACCTGACGATGACCTCAGGGAGTGTGGTAGCATAGTATCCAAGTTTGCTTCACTCTGAAGCTGTGAAGTTGTGCATGATAAGAATTTTCCACATATTAAAAAGCATGTCAAACAATAATTCTAGTGAAAATGTATGTAAACAATCTCTACCTAGAAATGGCGTATCTATAGAATAAGACACTAAACCTGTCCTTTGTGTTTGTCCATCGACCCCTGTAGACCCCTCAGACAGACGTCTGTCATGCTGAGAGCCACTACCTGTGCACAACAAGATCTTAGATTTTTATGTGTAAAAGAATATTTATGTTTATATGTACTTGAGGATGAATTGAATAACAATGAAATTTACCTGACGATGATCTCTAGGTCTGTCGTTGCATAGTAGCCAAGTTTGCTTCACCTTGAAGCTATGAAGCTGTGAATGATAAGAATTTTCTACATATTAAAAAACATGTCAAATTTAAATTTACCAAATTTAACATTTTGCACCTGTGCATGATGAGAAATTCTCACATTAAAATCATATCAAAACATGTCAAAGAAGATAAATATATTTCATATTAACAATTGAAAAGGTCAAATATGATCCCTTAAAGGTTGTGGCTCAAGTATTCCCAAATCTGGAACACCCCTAGTTAGAAAGAACGACATTCTCTCAACCTTCACACCCCTTTCCCTTATCTCTGATCAATTTGGTCTAATAATTCAAGGCACGCCTCCTCCATCTCAAGCATCATCTAGCAACTAATAAGTACAAGACAATTTTCCCCTTGGTTTAGAATATGGTACCTTAGTTCTTACAACCAATAGGGAAATGTAAACAACTGTACACCAAATATAGGAAATCTAGAAGAGATTTTGGTGTACATGGTTCATGAGGAGGAAGAAGCATCACTATAACAAGAACAAATAATTGATTGAATAGGAATTTTTGAATACAATGATTCCTCGAGTGACATATTTAATGGGGCTGCAAGATACACATCTAATGGTAGACCTTGCCAAATGAGCATCATGACACAAAATCTAGTCCCCAAGGATGGTTATGAATCCTGGAAACTAGAGTGAAACACATCACGTGGTCTTCATTTGGCATCCCCATAAAATTATGTTGTTGATTAAAAAACATATATTACTTGGGATAAGAGAGGCTTTCTTGGACATCTCTTTTCCTTCTTTGCAAAAAAGAGCACAAAACAAGAATGGGAAATCATTGGACATTTGTTTGATACATTCCCCTATTCTTCAAAATTATAGGACAAAAGTGTTGTTCCATTGAACGAACTTATCATGTTAAAGGGAACCATTCCCTAGCCATAACCAATTGGGTCCTTAATCCATTTGACAATTCCATTCTCAACAGATGTGGAAACTCCACTTACACGTATTGGCTTCGAAAATCTGGAAAGAAAAGAGAAAAAGTTATTTTTGCGATCAAAGTCGAAAGAATCAACTAGTCTATGCAATCATAAAGGATACATTCATGACATGCTTCAATTAACGTAGTGGTCTAATAAGGATTTTCAAATGAATCCCAAGATGCAGGTGACATTGACCTTTTAGATCACACTTCCCCCATTGCACATGACAATCGTAAGTAGGATAGGTGGTTAGGGGAAGGATCCATATGCATTTCCTATTAACGAAGAATGGGACATTAAAGCACATGCACTCATGACAAACAGTTTTAGCTGCAACATATTTGGGAAGGATTTCATGGGAATACAAACAATGAAATAACTTTTCCCTTAGAGGCCCTTAGAGGCCTTAAGCTCTAAAATGTTGACCCTTGGGACCTTAAGCCTAGACATTTAGGCCTATTTGATTCTTAAGATTCGATATTTAATCTAATTTCATACTTAACTTGTCACATGCCCCAAGTTTGCAAAATAATATTATCTTATTTTATTTTATTCCAAGACATTATGTTAAATTTTATGCTAAGTTGTAAATGATGACTTAGCAAAGTCAAGGATATTGAATGCAATTCTGAATATTTTAATTATAAATAAATAAAAGTGGAGACAACAACTTAGGAGAGCTGTTAAAAGAGTGTTTACTGGTCAAGTTGGTGGAGGAGACTAGGTGGAGAGAAAACAGACATGTGGCAACATCCTCAAACAATTCCAACTGTTGCAGGTGGCAACCTCCCTACATTTGGGGTCATGATCCCCCAAGAAAGTGGGATCAGAGCAGGTGGCTCAATTAATGACAAAGTGACCCAAAATACCTAGGCAATCTTATAAAAATTCCCATTGAAGAGAGCTGAGGCTGCTCATTCTGGGAAAGTGATCATTCAGGTGAATGAACTTGAGAGAATTCAATGGCAAGGGAATTTGTGGAAAGTGTTTGAGGGGATTAAACTGCTGAGCGATATAGTACAGCTTTTAAACTGAAGGATCTTACTGCTATGTGCAGAATCATTATTGAGTTATTGGAATATTATATTGTTTGCTTGCTCCACCAGTTCTCAGCCAAGGAGACCAGGAACAGGCTCGGGGGACCTGAGGAGACGTTGTTTGAGTGCTCTCTAGGAGTTGGTAGATGCTGTTGTTTTCAAGCTTAATCAGGTTCTACAGTCTTTTTGTATTACTATGTTAGATGGTTAAATGTGAGACTGCCTGCTTGATGAATGTTATATGTTTAGTTGTGAATTGATAGAGATAGTAATCTTTTAGTTATTGAAAAACTGAATCTAAAATTGATGAAAAATAATCCTAACCTGTGTTTTTCCACATCTAGAAGGACTAGACCGTACTCCAGCATAGGCAGTGTGTTTAAAATAGATGAAGATATGATAGGAATCTGAAATGAGTAGATGTATTATGCATTTCATTATATCAGCATAACTTATTTCTGTATGAAGACTATTATCAGCAAAGAACAATAACCTATTCTTATATGTTCTTGTTAACCAGATTATGTAGGTAAGTACATTAGAAAAAGAAATAGAAATAACTCAGCACAGGTAGAAGGATCTTCTTTATAAATACTCTAATAGGAAATAGATTATGCTACACATAGTATCTTATTTTTTTATCGAATTTAAATTATGCAGGATGATAATCTGTGCTATATCACATGTTTATTTTCTTTCTATCATACTTATTAACCTGTTGCTTATGCAGTAGAATAAATACAGCTAAACTACTTGTTTACTTTCAGTTCAAACAAAGGTATCAGATATCGTATCTAGTTTACTAGTATTCATAATAGTTTAAAACCTACATATACATGATCTTTGAAACTCCACTTTATGAACACAGTTTTTAAGTAAAATTCGATCAAGATTAAATTAGAATTTAGAGTTTAAGACAATAAACAATCTAGAATATTATTGCACTACTTTTACAATCCAGTAGTTTGTAGGGTAATGTGAAGTCATCGTATAATGTTTGTCATAAAGAAAATGGGAGGGCCAATCACAATCTTGATGGTCATTATATAGAGGATATCGCATAAATCATAAGCGATGTTAAGCTGAAAATTTTACCATGTTGAATCCTAATTGAAACAGAGTTGGAAAGAATACCATAGGTTTATGTTCTGAAGACTTAGGTCTATTTGCACGATGTTAAGCATTGTTTTAATTATTTTGATGATAATAGCAGTAGACTCTTATGTCTAAGGAGGGGTTATGAACTATTGTCATGAGATTTTCTAAAACTGGAAATCAAATAGAGTAACGTTAAAAGAGATCGTTATCTATCTTAACATCTTAGTGATAAGAGTCAAACCGAAAGGTGGCATTAATAACCTCTATGATACAGAGACTAGGTAAAATAGTATTGTGAGTCAAATAAAAGAAACAAACTTTACCTTGCGGATTCTTGAGTCTTCTAAGCAGAATATTTACACTAGCAGTATATTTCTATGCTAAGAAGTTTATCTGGTTAAAACGCCTTAATAAACTTTTAACTGGGTCAAAATTTACCTATCAAGCTTGTAAAGATGCAGAAAATCTAGATACGTTAGCAATCACTAAGTAAGCCCCAGCTAGAAAATGACTCCTCACCTACTTGACATTCAAACCATCAGTACAGTTAAATAATTGACTGAAGATTACTCACATCACGTATGAATTTTAAAACATCATTAATTTATATGTGTTAAATTTAATGAACACTTTTATTATCTATTTCATTTCTATTTATTTAAGCTGCTAGTGGTTATCTAACTGCAACTGTAAACATTTTATGTTATCTCAAAAATTTTAATTTTTGCGAAAATTTGGGGTTTTGACATGTGGTATCAGAGCACAAGGTTCAAACACTAGGCCTTGATGAAGCCCAACTAGCTTTTACGAAATAGTAAATTTAATTTTTATGCTGATGTATTTTCTTTTAAATGTTATTCAACAGAGAAATTGTTTTCTGAAGTTTAACAAACAGGTGTGGAAAGGCTGGAAGAGTATGCAGAGGAGGAATCTCCAGTTACTGAACCAGGAAACTTACCAAGAGATCCTATTCCAGAGGATTTAACTACCAATTCGTCAGAATTGTTACAGACTATAAAGGACCTAAAAACTGAAATGGAGTATGTAAAGCGAGAAAATGAAAGGATTATGAGGACTCAAGAAGAGCTTAATTAGATCCTAACTGGGAAGTTTCAAACTGTGGGTAGGGGTAGAAGAATTGAATTAGGAGATACAAGTCATGAACGTAAATCTAAAAAGATGAAACATACTAAAACTAAAAGTATTTTGTCTTCTGAAGTGTTTGGTGAACAACAAAACTATCATACTACCAGTGACAATAGCGATGATAATCAATACACTAAAAAGAGGAAATACAAACCTTATGAGGAGATTTCCGAAGAATTCAAAAAGATAAAACCACCAACCTTTAATGGAGAGACTGAGAAGGGGGAGGAAGCTGAATCCTGGTTATCTGGGATGAAGAATTACTTCCAAATATATAACTGTTCTAACCAGTTAAAGGCTAGAATGGATATATATAACCTCTCAGGAAAGGCTGACATTTGGTGGTAGGGATTGAAAAGAGTTAAGGGAATAAAAGAGAAAAATGTAAACTGGAGTACCTTTAAAAGGTATTTCAAAAAGAAATTCTTGTCTGAGCAGTATTATGAGGAGAGAGCCAAAGATTTTTATGAGCTGAAGTTAGGATCAATGACAATGAAGGATCTGAACAGCAAGTTCTTAAATCTACTTAGGTATGTACCATACCTTGTAGATGAGAAACCAAAGGTACAACGATTCTTTAGTTGTATACCTTATCATATTAAAGATAGAATTGAATATGATAACCCAAAGACCTTGGAGGAAGCTATGAAAAAAGCTAAATTCTTGTTTTGAGCAGAATCGGAAGAAAAAAAGCTTGGCCAACTGGAAGGCTAAGAAAAATAATAATTAGTTTGAACAAAAGAAGAAGGATTTTGTTCCTAATAAAAATTCTAAGAATAACAAGGCCAAAAACTATCCTAATAACAAGAACTTCCAAGGAAATAGGAACAATACACCCAACAACTAGAACAATCCTAAAGGTAAGGAATTTGCAAATAATCAGGGAAATTTTACCAAGAACTTTGAGCGCAAAGAGCCTATCAAGTGCTGGGAGTGTAATGGCCCACACTATGCTTCAATCTGTCCAAATTGAAAGAATATTGTTAGAAATATTCATACCATACAGGAGGAGATGACCGTTGGAGAATTAGCGAGGACCATGCCCAGAATCAACGCAGCCTTGGAGAATCGACAAGCAAAATATCAAACTTCCATGGTGGAAGTAGAAGGTATGATAAATCAAACCCCTGTAACTATTTTAATTGATCCAGGAGCTAGTCTTAGTTATATTACACCTACAATGGTAGAAAAATGTAAGTTACCTGTTGAAAAAATTGAGAATTCTTGGTTAGTTCAGTTAGCCACTGGTACTAAAAGAAAAGTAACTTGTTTTGTTAAAGAATGTGCAATAGTTATGGATAAATTGGAAACTGTTGTTAAACTTAATGTTTTGCCTTGTGGTTCTTATGATTTGTTGATTGGTATGGACTGGTTAGAACAACATAGAGTAATTCTAAATTGTTATGATAAAACTTTCACATGCTTAAACAGTGATGAAAAACTAGTAAGTGTTAAAGGAATACCTAGAAAAACCACCATAAGGCAGATTTCTGCCCTACAGCTTAAGAGAGCTGTTAGAAAGGGATGTAAAGCTTATGCAGTAACAATTACTAATGAGGAAAGTATAATTAAAATAGATAAGTTAAAAGTGGAAGACATACCAGTATTAAAATAATATGTTGATGTATTCCCAAAATAAATTCTGGGATTACCTCCGAAAAGGGAATTGGATTTCACCATTGAGCTGGTACCGGGTGCAGTACCTAGCTCAAAGGCCCCTTATCGAATGAACATACTCAAACTTAATGAATTAAAATCTCAATTAAAAGAATTAATTGATAAAAAGTATATTCGACCAAGTGTGTCTGCCTAGGGGGCCACTTGTCATCTTCGTCAAGAAGAAGGACAGAACTATGCGACTTTGCATAGATCACAGTCAGTTAAACAAGATGACCATCAAAAATCAATTTCCATTACCCTGCATAGATGATATATTTGATCAACTATGTGGAGCCACGGTGTTTTCAAAAATAGATTTAAGGTCTGGATATCATCAAGTAAGGATTAAATATGAATACATCTTTAAGACAACTTTCAAAACTAGATATGGTCACTACGAATTTGTCGTAATGCCATTTGGGCTTACTAATGCCCCAACTATTTTCATGTGTTTAATGAACAACGTGATGCATAAGTATTTAGATAAGTTTGTGGTCGTGTTTATCGACGACATTCTAATCTATTAAAAAACTGAAGAAGAACATAGAGAACATCTAAAATTTGTTTTACAAGAGTTGCGAGAACATCAACTCTTCGCAAAGTTTAGTAAATGTGATTTCTTCAAGGATAAGATTCAATATTTAGGTCATGTAGTGACCAAGGAAGGAATTTCCGTAGATCCTGAAAAGATAAGGGTAATCGAATATTGGCCGATTCCTAAGGATATGACGGATGTTCGATCTTTCATGGGCATTACCGATTACTACTGCAGGTTCATTGAAGATTTTTCAAGGATTGTGAATCCGATAACTTCCTTACAGAAGAAGGAAAAGAAGTTCGAATGGAATCAGAAATGCGAGGAAAGATTTAAAAAGTTAAAAACTTTATTAACTAGCGCACCTATTTTAAGAATAGTTGATCCTAATCAGGAATTTTTTGTGTGCACTGACACCTACAATGATGGCTTAGGTGGTGTTCTGACTCAAGAAGGGCATGTTATTTCCTATGAGTCTAGAAAGTTAAAAGTTCATGAAAAGAATTATGCAACATATGATATGGAATTAGCAGCTGTAATACACGCCTTAAAGATGTGGCGACATCACCTAATTGGCAGAAAATATGTTTTAATGACTGACAATAAAGGGTTGAAGTATCTTTTAGATCAGCCAAATTTAAATGGCAGACAAGCTAGGTGGTTATCTTTCTTAAGCGAGTATGATTTTGAAATTCAGCATATAAAAGGTAAAGAAAATAAAGTTGTTGATGCATTAAGTAGGAATGCAAGGCTGAATTTTGCAGCAGCTATCAACACCTATGTTTTAGACTTAGATGAACAGCTTAAAGAAGGAATAGAACAAGATGAAATTTACCAGAATTTGCAAGCTAAAACTAAAGAAAATCCAACAGAAAGCTTAAGTAAAGGGTATAGTCTGAATACAAAAGAATTTTTACTGTATAAAGACAGAATGTATGTACCTAACATACCTAAAGTTAAGTTGTTAATTCTGGATGAAATTCATAAAACTCCATACTCAGGTCATCCAGGCTATCAAAAGACTATAACCATGTTAAGAAAAGAGTATTTTTAGCCAAATATGAAGACTGAAGTAGCATAATATATTGCTAGGTGTTTTGAATGTCAACAAGTAAAAACTGAACATCAACACCCAGCTGGTTTGCTTCAGCCATTACCCATTCCTAGTTGGAAATGGGAGATAATTAGTCTAGATTTTATTACTGGACTGCCTAAAAAATAAAAATAAGAATGATTCTATCATGGTAGTAGTTGATAAGTTAAATAAAGAAGCTCACTTTATACCTGTTAAAACTACTTATAAAGCTGCAAACATAGCTGATATTTTTCTAAAATAGATTTTTCGATTACATGGAGTACCAAAAGTCATAATCTCAAATAGAGATCCTAAGTTTACAGGAAAATTTTAGAAGTCTTTGTTTAAAGGGTTAAACACCACATTAAATTTTAGTACTTCTTTCCATCCTCAAACAGATGGAGAAACTGAAAGGGTAAACCAAGTATTGGAAGATCTATTAAGAATGTATGTGAAAGACCAGCCAGGTAAATGGGAGGATTATTTGCATTTGGTAGAATTTGCTTATAATAATAATTAGCAAACATCAACCAGATTTAGTCCTTTCGAAATTTTATATGGATGGAAATGTAATACTCCTATCTCTTGGAGTAATCCAGTAGATATATTGGTATTAGGTCCAAAACTATTAAAAGAAATGGAAGAAATTGTAAAACAAGTGTAGGAAAATTTGAAAGTGGCACAGGATTGGCAAAAAAGTAAAGCAGACTTAAAAATAACTCCAAAGGATTTTCAGGTAGGTGAACATGTGTTCATCAAGGTAAGGCCCAAAAAGAGCTCTATGAGATTGGGGAGTTGTGCAAAATTGGCACCTCGTTATTGTGGTCCATTTGAACTTCTATCCAGGATTGGACAAGTAGCTTATCAATTAGCATTACCACCAAATCTAAGAGTACATAATGTTTTTCACATTTCTGTATTAAAGAAATATGTTCATGATGCTACTCATGTTGTTAACTGAAATGATAAACAGGTGGAACCAGAAGGAGATTTTCTAGTGGAACCGGACTATATCCTCGGGCGGAGGGAGATCACACTTAGGAACCGCACCATTGGACAGGTAAAGGTGCAATGGAAGCACCTTAGTCTAGAGGAAGCCACCTGGGAATTGGAAAGTAATATGCGGGATGCATATCCAATTCTGTTCCAAGGGAATTCTAAGGATGAAGAATAAATAACATCGAGGACGATGTTATGTTCTAAGGGGGTGTGTATGTCACATGCCCCAATTTTGCAAAATAATATTATCTTATTTGATTTTATTCCAATACATTATGTTAAATTTTATGCTAACTTGTAAATGATGACTCAGCAGAGTCAAGGATATTGAATGTAATTCTGAATATTTTAGTCAAAACTCAGCAGGCGCGGGTGTAGTCTTGATCTCCCTAGCTATGGAAAATATTCACATGTCTTATCAACTTGATTTCAAAACCACAAACAACGTAGCAGAATATGAAGCCTTGCTACTAGGAGTTAAAGCGACCAAGGAGATGGGGATCATGTGTGTGAATATTTTTGGAGATGCAGACCTCATCATTCAGCAGGTCAACAACACTTTTCAGACAAAAAATATCAGATTGAAGGCCTACAGGGATGAGGTATGGAAAATAAGAGACTATTTTATGTTTTTTAAACTGTCATATATTCCTAGGGAGTTTAATCACCTAGCTGATTCCCTGGCCGTCTTTGCAAGCCTGTTTTTTCCTCCTTTACCCCCTAAGCTCAACTATGATGTTCAGGTCAAGTACAGACCCTCTCTGCCAGACAATGTAAAATTTTGGAGAGTGTTTGAGGATGATGAGGAGCTTAGTAAATTCCTTCAGTTAGTATATGAATTCTCTGACATACACATAGACCAGTAAAACCTTAACATGGCGGAATCCAAACAGCTCAAGTTAAAAGATAAGTGACTGAGCAGAATATTGTCCAATTTCCCAGCAACTACATACCCCGAGTTCTAGCACCATTGGAAGAACTGTTTGATCACAATGACATCCCTTTCAATCCTGCCAAAAGGGAGCTAGATCCTACTATCCAAGAGAAAAACATAGGCATCCAAAGCCATCCTAAACTGATAAAGGTTTCCACTGGGTTGAATGCTGATCTGAAGTCTAAATTTCGCAGCTTGATAAAAGAGTTTACTGATGTTTTTTCCTGGGAGTGTAGTGACCTAAAAACATATGACACCAACATCATCTAGCACAAAATTCCTTTGGAGAAGGACACCATTCCTTTCAAACAGAAGCTAAGACCCATCAGCCCTCTCCTATTACCAGTGATTGAAAAAGAGATCCACAAACTCTTCAAAGCCAAGATCATAATCCCCCTCGGGTATTCCAAGTGGATTGCAAATCTAGTAGTTGTAAGAAAGAAAAATGGAGAAATCAGGTTGTGTGTGGACTTTAGAAACCTAAACAAGTGTTCCAAAAAAGACAGCTATCCACTGCCCAAGATGGAACATCTGCTACAAAAAGTCTCGGGGGCCAGGGTCATGTCCTTCCTTGATGGCTTCTATAGATACAACCAAGTTGTTGTGCACCCAGATGACCAAGAGAAGATTGCCTTTATCACCCCCTGGGGCACCTTCATGTATGCTACAATGCCATTTGGGTTAATTAATGCTCGGGCTACTTTTCAGAGAGCTATGGACCTAGATTTTGTAGGGCTAAAAGATAAATTTGTGCTGATATATTTAGATGACTTAATAGTTTACTCTAACAGCCATCATGACCACTTGCAGTATTTAAGGAAGGTATTTATGAAGTGCAGAAGGTATGGAATATCACTGAACCCCAAGAAGTCTCAGTTTGCACTCAATGAAGGAAATCTCCTAGGCCACATAGTCCCAGCTAAAGGTGTAAAGATAGATCTGATGAGAGTGGAAGGAATTCAGCAGTTGTCAATACCAAGGTCAAAAAGAGACATTCAGTCCTTTTTAGGCAAGATAAACTTCGTCAGGAGATTCATTCCTAATTTCTCTGAGCTGGTAAAGCACATAACAGCCATGCTAAAAAAGGATGCAGAAATCAAGTGGACCAACCAAGAAAGAAATTCTTTTGAATACATTAAGAAAGCCATCATGGAGGCCCCAACCCTGATTAGTCCCAACTACACCAAGGGTTTTTACATTTTCTCTTTTGCATCTTATGACACAGTGGCAGCTGTACTATTACAAAATAATGATGAAGGTCTTGATCATCCAATTGCTTTCTTCAGTAGAACCCTGAGAGATGCTGAGTTGAAGTATGACCCAATCGAGAAGCAGACTTATGCTCTCATAAAATCTTTGAAGACATTTAGAATCTATATTCTCCATGCAAAGGTCATTGCGTATGTCCCTTCAGCTGTTGTGAAGGATGTTTTGACTCAGCCTGACATTGATGGGAAGAGATCTAAGTTGATTTCCAAACTCATTTAGTTTGCTGTAGAGGTGAAACCCACCAAGATGGTAAAGGGATTAGGTCTGGCCAAACTCATGGCCAAATAAAACTGTGAACTGATGGGAATAAATTTCACATGTGTCAGATTAGCAAAGGTGCTGACTATGGTAGCAGCTGAAACAAAAGTAAATCAAGATCAGAATAACAGTCCACCAGTAGCTGAGAACATATCTTCATGTGAGTGCCAGCAAGGATAATTTTAGGGGCGAATTTTAACCCAATGGGCTATTTTTCCATGTTTTTCTCCCAAAAAGGATTTGCCATCTTGCATTTTTTGAAGCCTTGATTCGCCCAATTTTGATGGGGTAAACTTTTTTCACCCTAAAAATCGCCAAATTATTATATAAATGATATAAAATCCTTGGAAATTAAAATATTTTTTGAAAAATATCGCCAATCATTTTATAGTTGGCATTTTAAGAATTGGTAATATTCGCCAACATTTATACACTTATAAATAAGTATGGTTCCTTAAAATCATCCCTAAGTGGTACTCAGGTATCATTCAATTTTTGCTTAAATTAGAAGTTTCTCCTGATCTTACTCCTAACCAAGCACAAGCTCTTAAGTTTTGCATAATTGACAAACTGCTGTACTAGAGGGATCAGTCTGGAATTTTGTTAAGGTGTCTAGATAAAGAGGAAGCAGAGCAGGTCATGCATCACTTTCCTTCCAGTACGTGTGGAGGCCACCACTACTAGAAAACCATAGCCCACAAGATGTTAAAAGCAGGATACTATTGGTCAGTCCTCTTTGATTATGTATGCACTTTTTTAAGGGCCTGTGACCAATGTCAAAGATTTATACAGAAGCAACAGCTCAAATCCTTTCCTCTTAGGCCTGTTATAGTGAATGGCCTTTCCAGCAATGGGGTCTAGATTTCATAGGTGAAATAAATCCATCTTCCAATGGACAGCATAAATGGATCTTAGTAGCCACTGACTACTTTACCAAATGGATAGAAGCAGTACCCACTAGAAATGCCACTCATCAAGTCATCATGAGATTCTTATATGAGAACATCTTCAGCAGGTTTGGTTGCCCAATAAGGTTAGTAATTGATAATGCACCAGCTTTTAAGGCTGGGGCATTAGTTAAAATGTGTGAATCAATGGGTATTCAACTGGTGCACTCCACATCATATTACCCACAAGGCAATGGCCTGGCGGAGTCATCCAACAAAAGCTTAGTCAAAATCATTAGGAAATTGCTAGAGATAAATCAAAAAAGCTAGGATTCAAAGCTTAAGTTTGCTTTATGGGCTGATAGGGTGACAGACAAAAGATCCATAGGGACTTCTCCATTCAAACTAGTTTATGGCACTGAGGCCATCTTTCCTATCCAGCTCATCCTTCCAGTGGAAAAGTTCTTTCAGGAAGAGGAGGATGAAACCAATGATATGATGAGAAGGATGATGGATTTGGTGGAGTTACAACAGATTAGGGAGCAAGTTATAGGAAAATCAAAAGATCATCAACAGAGGATAAAGGGCATGTTTGAGAAAAGAGCAAAGGCAGACAACTTCCAGGTCGGAGATTGGGTCCTCAAGTGGGATGCTGTGAGACAGGACAAGGGGAAACATGGAAAATTCAACACTTTATGGATTGACCCTTTTGTGATAGCCCAGGTACATAAGAATAACACCTTCAAATTGCAGAGTTTGGAAGGTGAAGAGGTATTTGATGGCCCAGTAAATGGGCGGTTCTTGAAACTCTATTTTATTTGAGGTTCTGAGGCCTTATGATTGTAAATTAGTAGATAGTAGGTTGTTTTGCTTTCAGAATAAGACTCCATGCCAATGGAACAATAAATTCTAGTGTTAAGTTACTTAGTTTCTTTTAGGGAAAGGCATTTTGGTCTGGGGTTCTTGGTACCTCACAGGGAGTTTCCCATCCCCAAGTAGGAGCCATATGTTATCTCCCAAAATAAATTTATTTTTGTATGAATAATTTTATTCACGCAATGAGGGATATTGTCAAAATCCCAAATTTCCGAAAAATTTAAAACTTTGAAAAAAACTGATAAACTTCATTAATGCAGTCAACTAATTGTTTTAATTAGTTATATGTTAATGAATTTTATAATCTGAATTATCTACTTGATTCTGTTTATCTTATAGAATAATTATTTTCCAGTTTACTAACTTGTTTCTCTTTGCAACCACAAGGTGGAACTGTCTTGGTATTCTGGGCTTACTTAGCTTTTGAGCTAACGTAGAAAGTTTACCTGCTCTTACAGATTTATAGGTAAGAAATATCCAATGCTGCTTGTCAATAATTCATTACGCATACAGATATAAGTTCATCACAAAATAATAGCTCAGTAAAAGAATATAATTGCTATGCAATTCACAATGCTTTATGAGGTAAAAACATTAAATCATTATTCTTTTAAAAATGCCATGGAAACGAGATTCAGTCCTATCAGTATCGGTGACAGTTTCTTTCTCTCCAGTGGTTATAATTTATAGTTTTTATTGTGTACTAAACTCCACAATGTTTTCCATAGTCGTCGTGCGTGTAAACATCTTAAATCTTTCTTTGCATGCAGACTAAATGATGGCAGAAATATTTCGTTAAGAGTCTATCTTAAATTGTGAATCTATACTATGTATGTCATGTTAGATTTGATTCCCCCATGAAATATGAAAGTAATGCGCAATAAAAATAAAGATTTTTTATACTTCTATTCTATCTTCCAAGGCTTGGAAAGTTTGAAGGAATTATAACATTATTACATGTTGTTCTCAAAAAGAGTTAAGTTAATGTTGATGCACTGAGTTCTTTTACACATAACTCAGTTGGAAGATATTGTCCAGTTGTGATTGTTAATCATCATGGTGTTACCTACTGACAAGCCTGAGAAATACTATAATGCTTAATATTTCTTTTTGTTTGCAAACTTAATAGTTTTAAACAAAGATAGTGCTTAGAGGCATTACTAGAATCAATCTCAGAAGGTGGTTCCTTATCATATCTAGGTCTTATGAGCTTCCCTTCTTCTTTTTTTGTGTTAAACCAAGGCATATTCTTAATGAATATGTAACCTTTGAACGAATAAACACCATGTTAATATAATAATGGTTAGTAATAATGGTCCCGCCCTTGATGAGTCTTAAGGCATAACTTTGCATTGCTGAATATTTAGTTATTGATAAGTGGCATAATCCTTGCCACCATTATAATAGTTTGTTGAAAGATTATTTTGCAAAGCATAGAAGAAAAGGTCATGAATAAGGAGCGCGCCAATAAAGAAAACTATGGTTTTGACCTTGATCTAAGTTTTATAACTTTTATTTTATGCTTCCTTTACATGTATAAGGTGCTAACTTATGCATTGGTGTAAATTCATGTTATGATATAACCTCGCCGTTGTGCTAAGGTTTCTTTGGTTCGATTTTACAGCTTGAAGGTTGGGTTGACATTCGGTATCAATGAACCTTGTATAAACTTCGCTCATCGCATGATTTGGATGAGAAATCAATTGAATGATTGATCGCCGAAACTATAAAGCTCTTACCCACTGCATGCAAATAATTAGTTGGCTACGTGGACTCGTCGTAGCCATTTGTTGTGAGGTTAAAAAGGCAGTTTCGAACCCTAGCTTTGTCATTCTCTTCGTCATCTTCGGGTCTCCGGGCGCTCTGCTACTATGTTCTTGTCTGCACTGTCACTTGCATCCCGCCGTTGGAAATCTTCCTGCTTGTTCTGCACCTCGTGAGCTCGTCCTGAATGCACCATAGAGAGGTGTTGTCACAAAAATTGTTTGTTGCTTGGGTTAGGTTAGTGGTTCTTCCTCCGGGTTTCACCATCGTGGCTCGCTCAAACCAGAACCTTTCGACTGTAAAAAGTCTCCTATATCTTTAGCCTGGTAGTGAGAGTCATGGTATTGCATTTCCAAAGTTGCTGGGGTATAGGGTTTTCTTTGCAGCATATGCAAATTTGTTGAAGAATGGTTGCGTCCCAAGCTTTTACCCTTGCTTGGCCAGTTGCTTCGATTCTCGTTCGTCGTTGGTAGATACTGTGTTAGTAATCTTCTCCTCGCTGTGGCAGATGAAAGGTTTACTTCTCTTCGCGGGTGGTTATAGGTAAGATTTTACTAATCGTGGGTGGTTATTTATCGTGGGTGGTTACGTTACCTTAAAATTATAGGTAAGATTTTACTAATATGTTTTAAATTCTTTAATCTTTCGATTCGTTACAACTATGCTTTTATAGATGCAAGTTACTGATAATATAAATTGTGGGTGTTGTGGTTACAGGTGACGGCTCGACCTTCTGCGTAGATAGAGCAAGACTGGGACAGCTGCTAGCTTACGGGTAAGCCTTGGACTCTCCATGGCAGTTCTTCCTTGTCCATTCCCTTATGGGACATTTGCTGGTTGGTCGCTGTGGCCTGCAAAACCCTCATGGTTTTCGTTTACTTGGGTTATTGGTTTACTATTTTTAGTTGATGACAAAACCCTTTCTTATTGTGGGGTTTCCGGCTTAGGCCGTGACTGTAAATTTTTATTTTTGAACTGTTTACTTGTGTATAAAATTAAAAATGACAGAAGCCTGGTAAAGCCTTACTCTGTTAGTTTTTTGTTGAAGCTGAGAGGCGTTTAAAGAGCTTGTACTCTTTGGTTTTACATCTCTATTGTAATTTTTGAGATACTAGGGTTTTACCCTAACTCGGAATATGAAGAAGTTATTTTTATTGTTTCTTTAATTATCTTTTATTTACAAATAAATACTGTAAATTATTTGTTTATTACTTTATATTGCATGAATGATTACTTAAGCTCGGTGATTCGAGCATGTCTATGTTCTGTCATTTTCATTTCTGCAAGTTATTTGCATTTAAAATTACTTTGTAAATTATTAGGATAACTGTATATTGTTTCTATATTATCTTGCTTTGATTTACTTCAATTCTAAATAAATTTTAAATATTGTTTTATAATTTTTATCTTTGAGAATATAAGTAATTTCATGTTTTTACAGTCGTACTTATGTAACTGATAGTTACATCTTTTAAAGTACAGAATTCATATTTACTTGTTATTTTTTTATAATGAAATAAGAATATTAGCTTACCTATAAGTAATATTGCTCCTATAATTATATATGTTATCTTTATATCTAGTTTATTTATAGGTGTATAGAGAGATAGTATTCTATTGTTTATTTCTTATGTTACCCTATTTATATTACAATAATAGTATTTATAAAATAAAAGAATAACAAACTATCTATATTCTTTCCTATGAACTGTATTGTAGTGTTTGTTTTATATAAAATAAACAAGTTAGTAGCTGTATAACTTGTTTAAGTTCAGTTAGATAAGTAAAATGAACAAGTTATTTACATTACAACTTAATTAAAATCTTAAACCAATTAGTTTTAGCTTAGAAATAATCTAAGTTTATCTATCCTCACTCACAGTTTGAATTTTGTAATACAGTAGTTATTTATTCTATACATGAAAGAAATAATCCGTAGAGCTGAAAAGCATTCTAATTTAGCCTATCACTACATATTTAACTATTATAATCTTTTCTTTTGTTTCAGAATAAAATAATAAGATTACAGAGATGAACGCTGTATAAAGAACTGTTTATCTACCAAAAACATATTACTGTTAATACAATGATATAGCTTCTTTTTCATTTACTAAAATCTGACTTTCACAATCTAAGTCTAACCCTAACTCTACTCCATGTACAAAATGTTATTTCTTCTGATAACAAAATAAAAGTAAACATTCTCTTAATCAAACTAACATCTTATTTAAAATTTGTATCATACTATCTTCATTTAAATACACCACCTGTGCTAGAGTACGATCTGGATTACTCAAGATGGGAAAAACACAGGTAGGGTTTGTTTGTCATTAAGAATATTTTCATTTCTAAACAAGCTAAGATATTCTATCCTCTAATTTTTTACATTATAAACTGCAAATGCATCAATCAATCACACACAGATAAGAACACAAAAATAAATAGATAACAGAACCTGTTCTTAAAGCTGGGTCGACAACAGCAATGGGAGGTCGTTCCTCCCTACCAATTCTAGGCATGCTCCTTGCTAGTTCCCCAACAGTCATCTCCTCTTGTACAGTATGAATATTGCTGTCAGTATTTTTTCGGTTTGGACAGACTGAGGCATAGTGTGGGCCATTACATTCCCAGCACTTAACAGGCTCTTTACGTTTAAAACTCTTCGTAAAATTTCCATGGTTATTTGCAGCCTCCTTGCCCTTAAAATTATTCGAATTATTGGAAGTACCATTCCTATTTCCCTGGAAATTCTTGTTGTTAGAATAATTTTTGGTTTTATTATGCTTGAAATTTCTATGAGGTACAAATTCTTTTTTCTTAAATTCAGGCTAATTGTTATTTTTCTTAGCCTTCCAGTTGGCCAAGCCCTCTTTCTTCCGGTTCTGCTCAAAACAAAAATTAGCCTTCCTCATAGCTTCCTCCAAATTCTTCAGGTTATCATATTCAATTCTGTCTTTGATATGATACGGTAGAAAGCTAAGAAATCATTGTACTTTAGGTTTCTCGTCTACTAGGTAGGGTACGTACCTAAGTAAACTTAATAATTTGATGTTCAAATCCTTCATTGTCATTGAACCTAACTTCAATTCATAAAATTCTTTATCTCTTTTCTTGTAATATTGCTCAGACAGAAATTTCTTTTTGAAATACCTTTTAAAGGTACTCCAATTAACTTCTTTTTCTCTTATACCCTTGACTCTCTTCAGGTCTTGCCACCATATGTCAGCTTTTCCTGAGAGGTTGTATATTGTCATCCTTGCCTTTAACTGATTAAAGTAATTATATATATGATAATATTTCTTCATCCCAGACAACCAGGACTCTGCTTCCTCCCCCTTCTCAGTCTCTCCATTAAAAGTTGGGGGCTTTATCTTTTTAAACTCCCCTGAAATTTCCTCATATGGTCTGTATTTCTTCTTTCTGTCATACAAATCCTCTTCACTACTGTCAGTAGTAGTATGGTAACTTTGTTGTTCACCAAACCCTTTAGATGATGAAGTGCTTTCAGTTTTTGCAAGCTTCATCTTTTTGGATTTTCTTTGATGACTAACATCCTCAGATTCTGACCTTTTACTCTTTCCTTCAGTTTGGAACTTTTCTATTAAAATTTGGTTCAATTCTTCCCGAGCCTTTAGGATCCTTTCATTCTCCTTTTTTACCGATTCCATTTCAGTTTTCAAATCTTTTACAGACTGCAACAGCTCTGAGGAGTTGGAAGTCCCCTCCTCTAACATAGGTTCTCTGGGAAAATTTCTTGTTTCTGTTTCTGGAGACTCCTCCTGTGCATACTCTCCCAGTTAAGCAAGAAATAACACTTCAGTTAAACACCGAGACACTGGTTGTTGGTGGCAATTTCACTGTGAACCAGCAGTGGTGATTATCAGGGACCACTTCAATTATTTAAAATTCACTCAGTTAACTAGATCTTCACAGTAGATAGACAAATAGTTAGCAAGGGTTTAAAGCCCTAATCTGAAAAAACCATCACTTTCAAGTATTTTTGTGTAAACAGATTGAAGTTTCAAGATCTATCATTTTTGTAGAAGGCTACAAAGCCCGGGATTGATTTTATAATAAAGGTTTGACTTTGGGGATATGTAAGCCTATTCTATTGTCAAGCATCTCATCTTGTTTATTCTAATTGTAAGCTCTTTTGTTATGAGTTGTTCAGCCATCTTCTTTACCTTTACTATACTTATGCCTGAATGTGCATTTAGGTAATTTTCAAGTTGATTAAGACCTAATAGTTGTCATCCTATTGGTGAGTTAACGTGATTTGATTTATAAGTACCATCCTTGTCAGGATTTAGCCATTTACATGCATCTGTTTTGTATGTGAGGCTGCTTGATTGATGAGTTCTCCATCCCTGCACCTTATTTTCAAACTACTGAACAAGTTGCAACTAAAAGCCTTGTGATTGAGTGAGCTTCATGCATGTCTTCAGAGTGGGAGTTTATACAGGTCATCTGACTTGATCCATATTAGAAAACCCTAAAAAAAACATTTTTAAGTTACCAGGCATCCCCGAGCTACAACCTAGAGGAGTTTCCTGGAGTGATAACAAAGTGCAACTAAATGCAAAAGCATAAAATGTTTTTCTTTCACTTTTTTCAAATTCTTCAAAAAATACAATGCATCTAAATGCAAATTTTTGAGTGAGTTTGAATGATCACAACAAATAAAAGAAAAATGAAGTATAGAGGACCCACAATAACCAACTTCAACCATATGGGAAGGAAACTTGGTGAAAAACCTGACTTGGAAAACTAATGAATAAAACCCACTAGATTTACTAAAGAACAAGTGGCTAACTGACACTACACAAAGCAGTACAGAGAATAAGGTATCTAAAGCCCTGATCACTGACGTAGACACACAGCACTAAACTCATAAACCAAGTAGGAGGGCCAACTTCAAGTCACTGGATGAAAGGAGATTCAAAAAAATCAAACTCAAAGGCTTAACAACAAGTGAAAAGTATGGCATACAGGACTTTGGACTTATAGAATTATGCCAACAGAAGACCCCTAAGCAGACAAAAAATCAGCCAAGACAGGGACAAGCAAACCCTACCAAAATTTTTATGCTGCTACAGGATATACGCGACTGTCTTATAGAGAAACTCATGTACCATACGTGACTGTCTTATAGAGAAACCCGCGTATACAAGTTGCTATACGCAACTGTGTATAACAACAACCTGCGTATACAACAACAACAAAAATTCAAGGAAAAAAGAAAAAGGTCTCTGGACATACTATATTGCAAATCAAAGGCAAGATAAAAGAACCACACTCAAAATCAGAGCAAATACTGGTCAAGAACCTACAGGATGAACCCACAGCAGGCTGGGCTCCCCAGCAGAGTCACCAGTTCTGTTGTTCAGGATAAAGCACCCTTGTAACCTAGGGTCCGAGGTTACCAACTTACTACTAACTTACAGACAATCAACTTTTTACAAGGAATGGAAAGAGAATAGGAAGAAAATCTTGACTTACCCGATTAATGACGGTTGATCCAAGCTTGATCTTCTCTCACTCCACTCCTTTCCAAAGCTTCTAGGGATGTACCTCTTCACCTGCAAAGAACAAATCCTTCAAGTAATATCTCATGCATATATATATCAGAGGTTAGATGAAAAGAATATTAATGATATAAACAAACATATTCATTAAACAATACACATGAAATATACACAATACGATATTGGAAAAAGAATTCTCTTTATTAACAATCAATGAATAAGATAAGAATACAACCTAGTTTCTGAGACAAGGACTCCTCTACAACCAAAGGAATATGAGTTCTGTTGGTCCAAGAATTTGAAGGTATACCACCAGAATAACTTTGCTCTCCAAAATTGATTGATTAGCCCCCACCCTAAGGCCTCTATTTATACTTTGGGAAATAGAGTGGTTTCGAAGGTTATGATGGTTGAGATGGTTGGGATAGTTATGGATTAGGCTTGAACTAATCTCATCTAATCTCGATTTATATTTTTTAATGTCGAATTAAGGTATACACGGGTATTAATATAGGAAACTCACGTATGATATGTGAGTTGCTCAAAGGAAACTCGCATATGCAAGTATACACGGGTTTCAATGCAAATACTCGTGTATGATACGCGAGTTGCAATGCATATAGTCGCGTATGCAACCCAAAACTCATAATAAAAATATACAAGGCTGGTTTGAGGATAATGCATCAAAGGTCATGCTCATCTATAGTGTTTTGGCCACTTCAATCCAAATTTGTCATTTTGTGTACCAACATGAGGAATGTCAATTCTCGGACGAAGAAGTGTCATTTTGGCTGATAACAGCAAGAGGGCCTGTGATTTCTAGCCTGATAATTTCAGACTGCATTTATTTGTTGGAGATCATTTAAGAATCATTTGGCAGATTGCTATAACAACCATATAGTGAGCTGCGTGAAGAAGGAATTTCCTGCTGACTAGTAAGAGGATATTGTCATGCAAGATAATCGTCGTGCAACCATTTTGTTTTTATTTGAAGAGATCATTTATGTTTTTGAGGAGGGATATTATCCATTTGTGAAGAACTGCTTCCCATTTGAAAGTGAGAGCATGCTACTAGAATTGCTGCCATAAACCTCAGCGCCTTACGTAATTTTCTTTATATTGTTGTTAGTTCCCCAGGATTCCGAGAGAAATCATTTATGGTGCTCCATATTTTGTGAATATCCACCCATCCATCTAGAACAATTCATCAACAATTGTGCAGTGAATTATTTTCCTGTGTAAAACGTCACGCAAAGGATCTAAAACCGTTGCTGACTAGTGTGAACGAGAGGCCTATGGTGAAGTTGAATTACTACAGATCTGAACTAGTGTGAGAAAGCCGCTACAAGAGGTAATAATTTCATATTAGTTTCATTTCTTTTTGAAAATGGAGCCAATGTTGGTGGAAAAGTTTAATGGAAACAATTTCTACAATTGGAAGGTAAAAATTTTAAGCTATCTTTTAAGAGCGAGAATTTATGGGGAATTGTAGATGGCTCAGAAACAGTACCTACAGATCCCACTCAATTAAGTGCTTGGGAGAAAATGGAAGAGAGAGCTAAGTCCATCATTGGATAACTCTTTCGGATTCTCAATTACACGTCATTGATTTAAAAAAATCTTCTGCAAAGATGTGGGAACAATTGACTTATTTATTTGAGGGAAAATCTACAAATGTCAAGTTTTCCTTGAAATTACAGTTATTCAAATTAAAAATGCATGAGGAGACATCTTTATATGCTCATATCAATGAACTAAAGTCTCTTATGAGGCAGCTTACAAAACTTAAAGCTCCAATTGAAGAGGATGATGCAAAAACAATATTATTAAATAGTTTATCATCAAATAATGATAATACTATTTTTACTTTAAGTCAAATTTCCACTAAATATTTGGATGAAATGATATAAGCATTATTAGAAGAAGAAAGACACTGAAATAAGGAAACACATATGTCCATCCACAAGCTGAAATTGCCTTGTTTTCAAAAGGAATGTTTAATCAAAATGAGAGTACAGATGAATGCTTCTATTGCAAAAGACGCAGGCATACAACACTAAATTGTAAAATTTGTGCTAGCAACGTGCTAAAGGGAAAACTGAAAGAGCCACCTATCATAGAAATCTCTGAAGAAGTATCAGATGCCATCTATGAAGTCATGCCTGATTCTGATAGCGATTGTGAATTCAATACAAAACCTCTTAAACTATTATAAGAAATAGTTAATACTTATGTAATATTTTATGTGTGTGTAAGTTTGTGTAAAAGGTCACTTGTATGACTAACTTCTATATATGTTCAGTATTCATTCAGAGTGCCCTCCTAGATAAATGTTGTATTCAACAAACTACGTGTTCAAAAGATGGGAGCATCTCCATAGAATAGTCTAGTACTTGGCTACTTCTTTACCAAACTCAACGAGCTATGTATTTTGACAGAGTATAGTATTCAATATTGTTAGTCATTACAATTACTTTATTGTTGGTCAGAGGTGATTATGTCTTAAATGGGTTAAATGGGAAGCTCAAAGATGAAGTGAAGAAAGAGCGCAAATTATGAGACTTCAAAGTGGGTGTAAATGCTTATCAAGACCAATTAGACAAGATTCAGTATTGTATTTTTTGTTTTGCAGTTGTGTTTTGTAATCATAAAAATTAAGGAAGGGAGTTAGAATTAATGTTTACTATTATTTAGAATTTGTTACATCTAGGAGATTGAAAGCGATCTTTAGATCCAAAATTCAAGGAGTCTCTTAGACCACATCTACTCCTATAAATGTAACTAATTGCAAGTAATAAAGCATGTTGTTTGTTCATTTCTATACAAGCTCACATACAGAAGAGCATGTAAAATTCATTTCCTATCCCATCCAAGTCAAAATCATGTTTGACCCATGATCATGGTAACCATAAACCAAGAGCTGCGGTAAATGAAGGATTTTATTGATAATTGTTGAAAAGCCAGAAATTACATTATAGTCTAGTTGTTTGGCTATAAATTGAGCTCAACAAGGAAAAAGGATGTGTATATCAATACAATATTATGGAATTTAGAACCTTCAAAACCGTTCCATTGGAGGGAATCCTTAGCCCAAATTGGCACAAGCTTGTGCCTGTAAAATTTATGTTGACCAAAATGTTGTAGTTCAAAAATTACATCAACAAGCCATGTTGAGAATGCTCTATCACACAAAATCTACTTCACTTAATCTGCAATAATAGGGAGAGTGATGATTGTACCCACGGGGGGTTCACTCACTGAAATTGTTGCATAGCACAATCATTCACATGATATTAAAGAATATCCCTAATTTCATTAAATATTGAAAAAAACCTCCTAAAACTGTATTGTTGAACCCCCCTCCCAATATACCTTTCCAATTAAGAAAACCCCTAGTGTCACGAGATATTGTAGGTATCCATTTTTATCAACCTATTTTTAATACCCTTTTTATATCATATTATCAAGTTGTAATAAACACGAGCCCTAACACGTATTAGTATAAGAAAATAAGATGCTAAATAAAATAATAATATAATGCTAATAATGATTTCAATGGGATTGCAAGAGTGACTAATTAATTTATAGTGTTGGATAGTGGAAGACCCAATGAAATAGTAATGGGTAAGGAAAAATGCATAAAAGAAAAACCAATCAAGAGATCAATGTAACAAATCATGTAAAAGACTAATAGGCTAATATTTAGTGCAATGCTTAGAAAATATGAGAAATATTATTGATGTTTCACACCACAACTTGCCAATCTACCAATTTTATATCATGTAAATTCAAGTATAGCCATAGAGAGCTCATGTTTTCTATAAGCTTAGTAAATTAAACTCCATCAAAATGAAAAACTTAAACCCTTTCATGGATAGACTTCCCTACCTTCCTATCAAAACAAATATCATTGATGTTTGAACCCAAATGAACATAGAAAAATTCCTCTTACTTTCCAATAGCACCATATGATCATGTGCATAGCTTGGAATTGGATCATTGACAAGATGCAATGAATTGCCTCCACTTCCTCTACATTTATTCTTGCAATCAAGGGAACTAACAACATTTAGTTACCTTTTCTTGGGTTATATCTAGTTTGAATGTTGGATTGGATTTTCTCACTACACATAGGATGATGCAAGACTCAAGTAAGAAGAGTTGAGAGTTGACATTGTACAACTTCTTCCAACTGTAAGAAGGAAGGAGATGGACCAATTGCGTTTCAGGTTGTTACTTGAAGAAGGGAAGGAATCCGAACCTATTGAAATTTAACTTATTTGCAATCAATTTTAAGTTAAAAGATCATTTTTCTATTCCTTTTTTTAATCTATTTGTATGCGACTCTTAATACATGCACAATAAAATATAGTAAAATAGCACTCTTATTATTTGGATAAGGTATGTGCAAATATATCCTTATGCTTAAAGTATTCCAAGTTTAACGAACACGGATTATTCCACAACAAATGAATCTCGTTTCTCTATATATACAAGATTAAAATTAGTCCAAAACTAGAGTCGATGCTCTTCATTTCCTATCTGAATTCTTAAAATAAATTAAATGGCACTCCCATATTGATTTTTCTTGGGAAGAAAAGTATTCTATTTTGGAAGATATCTAATTTGATTTAATTGGGAAGAAATTTCCATATGAAACTTAGACAACAATCATTAATTTTTTTACTTGTGTGATCCAATGATGTAATCAAATTCTATGGTAATATTTAATCAATAATATTTTATTATAATATAACTAATATACTAATATGGATATTTTTATTTTAAAACTATTTAATAAAATTAAAAAAAAAAATCATAATTAAAATGATAATATTATAGAAAAATTATTTAGAATTAAATATTCTAATATAAAATATTTCCACACGAGGAACTGGAAGACACTAGAAGTTGTAATTTGACTGGCACTTTTACCCATCAATTAATTTTTTTTTAACAATTTTGTTTCTAAAATTGCACCCACGTATAAAGTTTAATATTTTTTTTTACCAGTCTCTTAAAATCTATTCCTAATGTAATAATATGATATAGTGGTTTCTTAAAACTTATTCTTATTCCTAATGAATAATCCGATATAAATTTCATTGCAATTTGATAAAAATCTACACTGCATATAACATTTAATAACTCATTTTATGAGTATCTTCCAATTTAATCCCAATATTTTTATTTTTCTATTGAAATTTAATCTAATTTGATACAAATAGCATGGCAGTTTGATATAGGTGTTGAAATGTCATTCATCCTTGTATGATTAGATTTTGATATTGTGTAAATTACTCATAACTATAAAAAGAAAACACTCTTTTAACTTTACAATTAACTTATTCACAAATGAAATAAAATAACCAAGAGGCCCAAGAAATTATAGAAACACTTTATTTCCAATTTACCTATGATCTGATCCAGCAAGCCAAGCATAGATAAATTCACAAGCCTAAACTAATCTAGTTCATTTTCTGGTATTTAATGGAATTTGAAGGTATGCTACTTGAATTATAGATCCGATAACGGAATTTAATGGTATGCTAGACAAAGTTACGCAAGGTTCATGAATCTTGTTCTAGAGTCATAAGTGATTGCCACTCTAAGAAATCGCGTAATGAAAAAGGCTCGTGCTGCTTTTAAGAATATGATAGTTACAGATGTTACAACAGGTTTGTCTAGTGTCTCCATGTATGGCAAAGAAGGAAATAAGCTATCTCCACATGGAAAGCATTTATTTCTATGCAGGGTATCTATTCCTTAATGGAAAGGTCTGGCTAGTGAATAAGAAATAAATGAAAACATAGAGATGAGAAAGCTTAGAAAAAACACACCTCATGCCTAGTGATGTCAAGTCCTCTGGCTCCTACATCTTCACATTCCACATCTCATCAATGCAGTAATCCCAGGCAGTGATCTCAGGTCCTCTGGCTCCTACAGCTTCACATTCCACATCTCTTCAATGCAGCGACAACCTCTATTTCACATGCAACAACCCCGAAAACTGTGACTTCTGCTCCAGATTTGCACAAACTTCTTTTATAGGAAAAAATTCCTCAATTCTCACAACAACAATGCTTATGTTGTCTATATACCAACACATTCGCAAGTAGATCCTCCGACTACAATTGTGCAAACTCATCAAAAATCCAAGAAACATGTAGCAACTTTAGGTGGCTTCTAGTAGCAACTTCTCTAAACAACACTGATAGCTTTTTCACTCTGGCTATTATCTACTTCTGAGCATGCCTCCAAATAGATTTATGTATCCATGCTTCATATCCACTTTTAGATCCACCTCAATGCTTCTACTAATCACATGTCTGCCTACTTTCACAGTCTTGGACACTCTTTCACTTGGTGGCTTGATGCTATTCGGTAGCTAGAAGTCTTTGCTACATAGATGGATCAACAGTGGCAGCATAAGGCGTTGTTGGAAAAATGTAATTGCTCGCAGATATGCACCTGAATCTCAGTCGACTCTATCAGAGTCTGTACAAGTCAAGATCTTGTCTATCAGTCTGACAAGAGGGAAGAGTCCACGATTCAGCAATGTAATCCAGTCGAATTTATTTATGAAGCTAAGTTGTTAGGTAGATAGTTATTACAGTCTTTAATGGTGAGTCAGTCGACCCATGTAGATGCAATCTTTAGGTTGCCTATAAATAGAAGAAGCAAACTGTAAATCAGTTTACAGTCACAAGAGACACAATAGAGAGACAAAGGAACTTAGGGTGAGAAAGAGAAGTCAAAGCTCAAGCTTCTGTGTAAGTGATTCAGTCAAAGAGTTGAAGCTTTGTAAAAGGACAAGTCTGGACCGACAAGTTTAGACCGACAAGTTTGGACTGACAAGTTTGTAATACTTTGTTAATTCTGCATAGTTAAATATATGAAATAGTTTATGGTTGAATGCATGATTATTTGGCTGCACATATTTCCAGATTTACTTTTGTAAATGTCTTTTACAATTGTTGTTAAGCGAAAGATCAAAGAACCCATAAATTTCTCACCGCGTGAAAGTTCTAGGTTTTACGGCACATTGGTCGACTCAAGTCTTCCTACATATTTGGGCATATATTTTTATAAGTTATTTGGATTTGTAAATGTGTCTATTTTACTTCATCTTACTCACAGGTGAAAAGCATTTGTAATTTCGTCAACGAAGTGGGATCTCGTACGGTGGGGGAAGGTGGTTTTCACCCATCCCACCAGGGATCAAATCCCACAAAGACATGGCCCGCTGTGATAAGGCTCGAAGGGTAGACGCCCCCTGGATAGACTACCGCCCCTGGATGGGATTGGAGTCCGAGACGCCTCGACCCTTGCTGAGTCACAAGTTTCTGGTATATCTGGCTTGCGGGCTGTTGGATATACCTAGGGTTTATAGTGGTAGCCGACGACTTTGAACTTGGGCCTCACCCAGGTAATCTCGATGTGTTACCAATTTCCCTAACCTAAAAGAAAAGCATTTGTAATTTCTTAAGTCTTTAGACTAAGAAATACACTCTGTAGATTTTGACCAAAGTGAACCGACAAGGTCGGTTGTGTGACCCGAATTGAGAATTTGGTTGAGTCACCCAACTGAGGTCGCCGATTAAAGTGGTTGAAGAGGTCGTCGACTTAAGTGGTCAAAGAGGTCACCGACTTGAGTGGTTGAAGAAGTCAGTCGACTTAGAAGTGACAAGTGGTCAAGGTCAAATTAGTCGGTAGAACCGACAAGTAAGTCAAAGTAAATTTAGTCGAGTGGAAAGACCGACTAAAATTTATAAACTTGTCTAGTCAGGAGATAGACAAGTTTCACTCGACAAGTGAAAAAGAAAAGTGGTCGGCGTGAAAAGTGAAAATTAAATTTTAATATCGACTGAGCCCTAAGCTCAAGTTTAGTCGGCTTGGTTTTGGCTAACTGGTATCAGAGCTTGGTTTCATATCAGAGGTTGGTTTTATATCAGAACAAGGTTTATATCAGAGCAAGATTTAGGAAAGAAATCTTGTCTTAAAAGGTGGAAATTAATTTTCTAAGGAAAGTTAATTAAAAATTAAAATGGCTTCCACTTTTGGTTCATTGCAAACTCCAATTTTTACAGGAAAGAATTATGAATATTGGTCTTTAACAATGAAGGCTTTACTTAGAGGTCAAGATGTCTGGGAGATAGTCCAGCATGGTTATGCAGAACCAGCAAACATGATAGCATATAACAATCTCACACAAGCTAAGAAAGATGTCTTGAGAGAACAAAGGAAGAAAGATGGAAAAGCTCTGTTTCACATACATCAAGCTATGCATGAGAGCATACTCCCAAGAATAGAAGCAAAAACTAATGCTAAGGAAGCATGGGATACATTGGAGACTGCCTATCAAGGTTTGGATAAGGTAAAGACATCCAAGCTGCAGATTTTGAGAAGAGATTTTGAATCTATGTCCATGAAAGATTCAGAAAATGTAGACACATTCTACACTAGAGTTGTTGGGTTGATAAACCAACTGAAATCTCATGGAGAACCCATAGCAGACCAAAGGGTTGTTGAAAAAATTCTCAGAAGTCTTCCCCCAAGATTTGAAAACTTGGTTGTGACCTTAGAGGAACACACAGACATGACGACATTTACCATTCATGAGTTGCAAGCTTCACTCATCAATCATGAACATAGACTCAGCAGAACACAAACATCATTGGAAGGTGCATTTGCAGCACAGACATCCATAAGTTGTGGTAGAGGCAGGGGGAGAAACAACTTCAAAGGAAAAGGAAGAAGTTCTTCAAGAGGAGGACGAGGCAGAAGTCCTGCAAATGTCAGTGGCAGAGGAGATAACTAGAACCCAAGTCATCCAAGTGGCCAAAAGTTTGATAAAGCAAAAATTCAATGTCATTACTGTAAGGAATTTGGTCATTATGCATATGAATGCAGGAAGAAACAATATGACCAAGGAAGGCAAAGCCCAAGTCAGTCGACCAGCACCAACACTTCGATAAGCGCAATGTTAATGGCACCGACATCTCCACTTGAATGCAATGATGTTCAAGAAAGTCCACATGACATATGGTACTTAGATTCAGGCTGCAGCAACCACATGACTGGTAATTTAAATTTGTTTTCTAGTCTAGACAATTCAGTTAAAATTGATGTTACACTTGGAAACAATGTCCAAGTTACTGTCTTAGGAAAAGGCACTATTGATATTCTAACCAAACAGGGGGAGAGTAAGTATATCCCTGATGTCTATCATGTCAAAGGTCTGAAACATAATTTGTTAAGCATTGGACAATTGTTACAAAAAGGCTATAGAGTCTACATGGAAGATGAACACTGTGTGATCAAAGACAAGTGTCCAAGCGACCAGCTGATAGCAAAAGTGCCAATGACAAGCAACCACTTGTTTCCATTGAGGATAGTTCCCGACATAAAAGGGAAGACAAACAAAGGAGCTGCATTCAAGGCAGAAAGTGAAGAAACAGTCATGCTCCTTGACAAGAGAGAAAATTGTAGCACTAATTTGCAAGCTGCATTTCAGACAGAAGTTCAGGATGAATCCTGGTTGTGGCATTTCAGATTTGGACATCTGAATTTTGGTGGGATGAAGCTACTGCACACAAAGAATATGGTGAAGGGATTACCATTGATCGATAGACCAGAGAGGGTTTGTGAAGGCTGCATTTTTGGCAAGAAGCACAGAGAGACTTTTCCAGTAGGAAAGTCCTATAGAGCACGCACACCACTTGAAATTGTGCACTCTGACATCTGTGGTCCAATGCAGACATCATCCATTGGTGGCTACAAGTATTTTCTAACCTTTATTGATGACTACTCAAGAAAAACATGGGTATATTTCTTGAAACATAAATCTGATGTATTTGGTTATTTTCAGCAATTTAAGGCACTCGTGGAGAACCAGAGTGGTCACCGCATCAAGATCTTAAGGACCGACAGAGGAGTTGAATATGTTTCAAATGACTTTCTGAATTTTTGCAAGACCCATGGCATACAAAAACAATTAACTGCACAGTATACACCTCAGCAGAATGGTATTGCCGAAAGAAAGAACAGAACCATCATGGAGATGGCTCGTAGCATGTTGGCAGCCAAGCATTTGCCAAATGAGTATTGGGGTGAAGCAGTCGCAACTGCCGTATACATTATGAACCGATGTCCGACAAAGAGTGTGAAGAACAAAGTTCCCCAAGAAGCATGGACAGGTATGAATCATAGTGTTTCCCATTTAAAAAAATTTGGTTGTGTTGCATATGCTCATGTTCCAGATGAGCTGAGAATGAAGCTAGACAAGAAGGGACAGAAATGTATTTTTGTCAGCTATTCAAAAGACACAAAAGCATACAAGTTGTATGACCCTGTCACAAGGAAAGTGATAATGAATCGAGATGTTCAATTTGTTGAGAACGAATCATGGGATGGAACTGTCGACATAAATGTCAAGATTGTGTCGAACGTCGACAATGATGATATGGAAGAGGAAGTGGTCCAAATACCACATGTAAGTCAACCGGTTAGAGCACTGTCGACTCCCATGACACCAAGACATGGTTCAGCACAAGGACTGTTAGTTTTTGTACCTAGGCAGATGTTCCCTAGGTGACTTTAATTTTTGCCTAAAGTCACTTTAAGAGGGAAAAAGGTGACCCTCACATTAAACGTCACTTAATGAGACTTTATAACAATAAAGTCACTTTTTGATAAATTTAAGTGGGTGAGTAATTTTATTTATGAGAATTAAATAAAAGGGATTTTTACTCACACTCAATCTCATCCATTGGATTGATTCTTTTTCCACCGTTGGATTAAGATGCCCACTTAGGTTAAACAAAAAGGCTGAGGGAGGCAAAAGGGCATTCACTTCTTAATGTTTTCGGGAGAATAGAGAGAGCTGAGCAGGCAGGGTCGAGTTTGCTGAAGAAGGGCACGATTTTCAGAGAGAGATTTATGCACAGAGTTCGAGGAAGAGTACGGCCTCATTAAATGCTGTACGGCTGCACTGGTTGCACAGAAATCGAGGGATAGTACGACTCATTAAATGCTGTACGATTTTCATTAATTTCTCAGCACAGAAATCGAGGAGTTGTGGTCTGTACGGCCTGCATTAAATGCTATACGGACAGCATTAATTTTCAGCACAGAAATCGAGGTACGGCCTGGGTGTACGGTCTGCAAATTTTGGCACAGAATTCGAGGAAGAGTATGGCCTGGTTTGCTGCTGTACGGACTGTTTTATTGGCACTGTTTTCAAGGGAGATGTACGGCCTGTTGCTGCTGTACATTTGCATTTAATTTGGCACAGAAAAAGAAGAAGGGTGTACGGCTGGTTTGCTGAGCAATAATTTCCAGACTTTGAGATAAAGTTTGCCGGTGGAGATAAGTTGTATTTTTCACCATTTTCTGTCCTGTACTTTGCTGAAGAATAATAAAAATCTCTCCTCTCTCTGACTGGTTTTCCCCGTGGGGGTTTTTCCAGGGCTGATTAGCCAAAAATCTCCGAGTCAAATTTATGGTGTGCATGTGTATTTGTTTCAGCCTGTTAGTATTTGATTTTACTGTGTGTTTAAAATTGTTCGGCAAAATTTTTAAGTAGCTTCAAGCCTATGCAAAACCGGCTGAAGTGAAAAACACAAATTGTTCATTTAAACCAGCAAGCAGTAAAATTCAGTTTTTCAACAAGGACCATCGACAGAAGTAGCAGCTCAAGCTACACCGACAAGTACACCAAGAGGACAGCAGACTCCATCAAGCATTTCGTCGAGGTCGACATCGACAAAACTAGTGAAGACAAGAAGCCTGCGAGAGATATATGAAGTTGGTACACCTAATTCATTCTCTCTCTTTGCATTATTTGCACCTATATATGATCCACTAAAATTTGAAGAAGCTGTTGAAGAATAAGTATGGGCACAAGCCATGGATGAAGAAATAGAATGCATTGAGAAAAACCAGACATGGGAACTGGTTGATGTACCAAAAGACAAAGATGTAATCAGTGTCAAATGGATTTATAAGACAAAGCAAGATGTTGATGGGAATGTGCAGAAGCACAAGGAAAGAATGGTAGCAAGAGGGTTCACACAACAACCCGGCATCGACTTCAATGAAATGTTTGCACCTGTTGCACGCATGGATATAGTCAGAACAGTTTTGGCCATTGCTGCACAAAACAAATGGCATGTTCATCAAATGGATGTCAAGTCGGAATTCTTAAATGGCTATCTAGAAGAGGAAGTATATGTGGAACAACCACAAGGGTATGAAGTTCCAGGTTAAGAGCATAAAGTGTACAGGATGAAAAAGGAATTATATGATTTGAAGCAAGCTCCTAGAGCTTGGTACAGTCGGATTGATTCCTATCTCACTGAAAATGGATTTCACAGAAGTGAAAGTGAACCGACTTTGTACACCAAAGTCGATGAGCAAGGTAAGATGTTAATTGTCTGTCTGTATGTAGATAATTTAATATTTACTGGTGATTATGGCATAACAGATTTTAAAACGGTCATGGAAAGTGAATTTGAAATTCCTGATCTGGGGCTTATGAATTTTTTTCTGGGCATTGAAGTTCAGCAGTCTGAAAGTGGTATATTTATATCACAGTCTAAGTATGCAAGTGAAGTTTTAAAAAGATTTAACATGTCTAATTGCAAGACAGCCCCAACACCAGTAATGACAGGTTTAAAATTGAGTAAGGATGATGAAGGATCCACTGTCGATCCTACGTTGTTCAAAAGGCTTGTTGGCAGCCTTGTGTATTTGACAACAACAAGACCAGACATCATGTATGGTGTAAGTATGATCTCAAGGTTCATGGAGTCACCAAAAGACTCACATTGGAAAGCAGGTAAAAGAATTTTGAGGTATGTAAGTGGCACAAAAGACCTTGGTATTATGTATTCAACCTCAGAAAATTTTAAACTCATTGGTTACACTGACAATGACAATGGAGGCAGCATAGATGACAGGAAAAGCACATCTGGGTACACATTTCATTTTGGTACAGGTGTTGTTTCATGGGCTTCAAAGAAACAACCCATAGTAACTCTATCTTCAGCTAAAGCGGAGTATGTTGCAGCAACAAGTGCTACATGTCAAGCTGTCTGGATGAGAAGAGCCTTAAAAGACTTGTCACAGAACCATCAAGAACCGACAGCAATCTTCTGCGACAACAACTCAGCCATAGCATTATCAAAGAATCATGTGTTTCACAAGAGAACCAAGCACATCGACACAAGGTTTCATTTTATAAGAGAGTTGGTGAACGACAAGGAAATTTGTTTGGAATTTTGCAGGTTTGAAGACCAACTTGCCGACATCTTCACAAAGCCATTGGCAAAGGATACTTTTCAGTATCTGCGTAGTTATCTTGGAATGACAAGTTCTCCATAGTGAACTCTGTCATAAACAGAGCATGTCTAAGCTCTGAAACATTTTGTAAATTTTGTTTTAAAAATCCCCATCTGCTTATAATTAAGGGGGAGTGTTGGAAAAATGTAATTACTCACAGATATGTACTTGACTCTCAGTCGACTCTGTCAGAGTCTGTACAAGTCAAGATCTTGTCTATCAGTCTAACAAGAGGGAAGAGTCCATGATTCAGCAATGTAATCCAGTCGAATTTATTTTTGAAGCTAAGTTGTTAGGTAGATAGTTATTACAGTATTTAATGGTGAGTCAGTCGACCCATGTAGATGCAATCTTCAGGGTGCCTATAAATAGAAGAAGAAAATTGTAAATCAGTTTACAGTCACAAGAGACACAATAGAGAGACAGAGGAACTTAGGGTGAGAAAGAGAAGTCGAAGCTCAAGCTTCTGTGTAAGTGATTCAGTCGAAGAGCTAAAGCTCTGTAAAAGGACAAGTCTGGACCGACAAGTTTAGACCAACAAGTTTGTAATACTTTGTTAATTTCGCATAGTTAAATATATGAAATAGTTTATGGTTGAATGCATGATTATTTGGCTGCACATATTTCTAGATTTACTTCTGTAAATGTCTTTTACAATCACTGTTAAGTGAAAGATCAAAGGACCCATAAATTTCTCACCACGTGAAAGTTCCAGGTTTTACGGCACATTGGTCGACTCAAGTCTTCCTACATATTTGGGCATATGTTTTTATAAGTTATTTGGATTTGTAAATGTGTCTATTTTACTTCATCTTACTCACAGGTGAAAATCATTTGTAATTTCTTAAATCTTTAGACTAAGAAATACACTCTGTAGATTTCGACCAAAGTGAACCGAGAAGGTCGGTTGTGTGAGCCGACTTGAGAGGTCGGTTGAGTGAGCCGACTGAGGTTGCCGACTAAAGTGGTCGAAGAGGTCACCGACTTAAGTGGTCGAAGAGGTCGCCGACTTGAGTGGTCGAAGAAGTCAGCCAACTTAGAAGTGACAAGTGGTCGAGGTAAAATCAGTCGGTAGAACCGACAAGTAAGTCGAAGTAAATTTAGTCGAGTGGAAAGACCGACTAAAATTTATAAACTTGTCTAGTCGGGAGATAGACAAGTTTCACCCGACAAGTGAAAAAGAAAAGTGGTCGGCGTGAAAAGTGAAAATTAAATTTTAATATCGACTGAGCCCTAAACTCAAGTTTAGTCGGCTTGATTTTGGCTAACAGGCGTCTCTCACTTTATCAATGACTCCACGTCCTCACTGTTCTCACAACAACGACCTCTCTCTCAGGCTGCTACAACATTGAGTCCACGAACTGTTTAAGCCACAAAATGATGAAACATCCAAACACTAGCCTCTACTGGCTCTGATACAAAAATAAATTAAAGTGCGGAGATGAATAAGTTTAAAAAAACACACCTCACGGTGTTCAGGATGGCCTGTGGGGTTCATAAAGGATAATCGGCCCATGGATTTTGGATTATAATGAAAGTGGATGTAAAAGCATTAACAATAGTTTATTGTTCTTCTCAATCGGATGAACAACTTGAATAAACTGAAATGGAATTGAAGCCGGAAACACAGCTGCCATCGCCGCCATTCTTTAAATCTTCAACATTGAATCGTCGATTCGACAACAACCCTCCAAAAATCCCACAAAAGAGTTCACCAAAGAATGCACTGAGTTAGATACTAGCCGACAGTCTTTTAGCTATTGGTACCTGATTCAATATACTGGAAGACTTTTCAAGACGTTGAGCTTAAGGACGCGGGAAAGGACAGACAAATTTAATTCAAATATGTATAATTTCTTTATAGATCTGTTGATATATATAGCCTTAATGAAAATCTAGCCAAGATATGTCAATCAATCAACATTAATGAAACTGCATGAAAATTTTATGAGCGAATTTGACAAGTTCATAAACTAATTGAACTTCACTGTTAACTTACTTGTTTATTTGACATCAGCTTGTATTTTACTGCTAAAAATGAAAATACGGTCATAAGACCGTCAAATTTAACCTCGCATCAAATTTGACATCAGCTTGTATTTTACTGCTGAAAATGAAAATACGTCCATAAGACCGTCAAATTTAACCTCGCATCAAATTTAACCCCTATGGACGTAATCATCAATTCTCAAACAAGTAGTTTGATCGTGGATTTGTGTGTATCGATTCAAAACAATAAAGTCTTTAATCTTATATGAATGGTAAAGTCTGAAAGGTAAGAACTATGTTTATCTTGTGCATGTGATAATATAGGTGGAAGAATTCTATAAATGTGTGGTTTAGAATTATGAAGCGAGCCCTTTTGTGGGTTGATAATTAATTAGAAATGGTACCAACTGAATGTATCCATTAAAATGACTTAGATTTAAAGTATAAGTAAGATTTATATAATTTTTTTAATGAGTTATATATATATATATTACATTTTTTTAAAGTTATATTTACATTTACATTAAAGTCATTAAATATCAAATATATGTGTGGGGTATGAAAAATATAGGTGGAGCATAAAAAGTAATGTTTTATAAGGAGACAATCATAAAATGTTTGGATTGATTACTCTGACCTTTGTAACATAACATGGATGTCAAATAATATCAACGTTCACTAAAATAATAAGAACTATGAGTTGCATAAGCATAGTTATAAAGATTAAGGATGCATGTTCTTTGAATAACCAACATCATGAAGCTTGTACATGAAATAAGAAACATTAAAAATATGTATCGACAAATTATGGTTTACTTCCGCAAATCAAGAAATAAAATTATGACTAAATTGGGTATAGTGATGGGTGTGTTACAACAACGTTAATTAAGAAGCTTGTTCATATTATTTCACCAAATCAAGAGACATGTCAGACCATAAGGGTTAATTTGAAATTTTTTTGTTCCGAGGAAATGAATCAATAGTATTCCCCATAATTTGTCTATATCAAAACACATGTTAAAGGATAATACTTGATCGGAGATGCAAGTTAGATTTGAGAAACTTCCCTTGAATAAAAGGAACTAAACATGACGCTTCTCCTCAATATTTCCTAAAAAAAAAGAATGCTAAAAATAAGAAAAATAATCCATGACAGGAGATACAAGCTATATCTTTTTTTTGAAATGTTGCTTATAGAAACTTACAGTTGTCCTTTGGATAAACTGTTGTATTATAAATGAAATTTCTATGCAATCAAAATCACCCTAGAGTTTCACTTGACCTTGTTGATACCCACTAGGGTGGTTTTTAACCTGAGATGCAATACAAGTTTTCCAATTTCAGGATCACAAATTCCGATCTTCAAGTTAATTGTAAGTACAAGGGAGACGTGTAAGATTCTCGATCTACCCCACTCAACTAACATGAGACTTGAGCATGAACTAAAAGGGATCATAGGCATCATAGGCCTCAATGGATGTAAATTGTTTGGAATTGAATCCCATAGATGAACTAGCAACACAATCAAGATATGAATATGATCGTCCTATGAGGACAAATTTGTATTGTATATGTGGTCAATATATTATTCTTCTTAAATGGTCATGCTCCAAGTTTTATTGTAGAATAATTGCTTAGTGTATAAGACAATCAATTTCAAAATTACAAGAATCTTGTTGCTTGTAGTGTATCCAAGTTTCCATCATTTTCTATTACAAAACTAATGTTACCTTTAAAATACTATGTCGGTGTGCAACATGTAGGCAATAACTAAAAACATCACTAGTTGTACCTTTCCTTCCTTTTTTTTCATAAAAATTATGTATTATTGAGGAAAGTTATAGAACAACATAATCATAGTAGAGGGAGTTTACTAATTTCAAGGGCTTGAAGTTGTTTTTATAATATATGAAAGGCTTTTGAGTGACACTTGTTTTTTGAATCAATGCAAAAATACTATGTTTTTGTTCCCTAATAAGAATAATAGGAATTTTACATGTTATGAATGGGGCCACGCAAGGAAAGACACTACAAAAACTATGCTAGAAACAATGGGGAAAACCAAATGTCTAGAGGTGCCTCACAAGGGTTCCTTTAAAGAGAAATTTTTTCTTCAAAGAATCAAAAAGTAATGCTTAGATTGGGGTCAAAGGGTTCAAGATTTGTAGAGGTGAGCAGTAAAAACAAAGATAGGGAAAATTTTGGCAACTCCAAACAAGAACCCTTTTAACAAACATATGATCGTGTGATTTAAATGGAATTGAGATCTCGTAAAACATATTTAGATAGTGTATTTTCTTAGTTTCATCTTGATGTATGTTTCCCGTCCGGTATAGCTTAGTTTTATCTTTGTTGTAAAAAGAACCGTTTCTTCTAGTTTAATAAAAAGATGGATTTGTTCATGTTAAAAAACCATATAATTGATGCATTTTTTAAATGGAATTTTATTTGCAGCTGGACAAAAGCCAATTGAACACATTATGATGGAAATTGGTTCTATAATTTCAACCCTAGTCAAATGTTGCACAAAATCCTTGCAATCATCTTTGAATGCAAAAATTATTAAATTAATTCAGAAAATGAAATGGAAAAAAGAAATTTAAAAAGTATGAATTAACTGGTGCTCTTTAATTGCATAACAACTAGCTTGCATACAAGGATCCTATACACAAATAAATGAATTAATACCATGGGTCTCTTAAAACTAGGATGACCACATAGTTCATCCGAGGAGACTCAAAACATTGACCTTACTTGAAGACCATCATCGACTTAACCAAGGCCCCTTTCAATAGATTTACATGTGTCCTTCAAATTTCTGATGAGATCCTATTGTTGTTCAATACTACATATAAATTCAAGATTACCCTCAGAAGGAGTGGTAGTATCCAAAATTTTGCATCCTATAAATTAAAGAAGTTATTTGCAAGCCTTGTCCTTCGACATAGATACATATTAATCAAGGCTCTAGTCAACGCCTATAAGCCACGCTACGGGAGCATGGATATTAGTAGTCTAAGCCAAAAGCTTTCATAGTTCTCACTTAATTTCCAAGAATAGGTCGTCGAGAGTATTCGATGAGGAATCTGATAAGGAACATCCTTGTGTGAGATATAGGATGAACTGGAGGGAAGACAGGTCTTTACGGGCGGCCTCCAAATATATGAAGAAGAAGCTATATATATGAGTCCATCCAAGAATTTGAATGGTATTCTCAACCTACCCAAATAAAATAACCCCCAATATTTGTATTACTATGTCAAATTAAAAACCCCCTTTGACCCCTTAATATGAGGCAATATACTTTTGAGGTTTTTAGGAGTATTTAAATCCCCAATATGAATGGACGTGATATGATATTGCCTCACTAGCGAACCCCGTGATTGTACCAGTACAACGAGGGTTTATGATGACTCATCTCCTATGTCATTCATGAAAATCAGATTGAACAAAATCCTATCTGTATGTGTCCATCCTTTTGCTGACAAGATCCAATGCCATTGGAGCATAAGCATTGTTTGTCAAGCATTTTTTTTATAAATGTAATAAAGGTTCAAACAGTTCACTTTAACATGTTGTTAATGCAATAATTGTTCAAACTGTTGTTTTATTACATTTCTGCTTAAATATGTTTTTAATTTACAGTTTCGTTTGTGATGGGATGCACGAATTCGGTTAGGCCATAATGATCAGTAATAGAATTCGATTACCCTGGACGTTTATGAACTCAAAAGTTCCTCTCAGTCGAATTTCAACAATAATACATAAGATTATGGACCCCCATTTTTTCTAGTATGATGGCATGATTTTTATCAAAAATATGTTACATGTGTCCATTGGATTCGATCCCGGGACTTGTAGGGAGTAAATTCGATTAGGAAAATGTTAGAGGAATATTAGATTGCCTTAAAATTACAAGGAAATGAGGAAATACCTCATCTTGAATGTAAATTTCGTTGTTGTGGAGATCAATCGCAGCTGCCACCCTTCCTCTTTCAAGCTGCCTTTGAAGGTCTACGGAGTTTAGAGAGGATTTTCACCTCTTGCGGAGCCAAAATATATGACCAATAACGGATAAAATAAATACCTGATAAAATAAATACCTAAAAAATAAATATGTGGCATTTACATTTGTCAATTCTATACATAAATATCAGCAATATGGCATGATAATAAAATTGGATGTATATGAGTTTGGTGAGTCTTAAAATGGATTTTGGTAGCTATTGAGTGATGTGTGTGACTTCGAGTTTTAAATAAGTATTGATACGTAACTAGTTACTAGTTATGTTGTATGAGTTAGTTTTAAAAAAAAAATTACAATAATTTTAATTTAAGTATATTTATATGTTTTAATAATAAAAAATTAAAGTGTGATGTGTATTGGTTTGAAAATTGGCACATTTTATAGTCCTAAGAGTTAGTTTAATTGTTAAGATGTGTATACATTTTTTGGTTTGAGGGAGGTCACTAGTTCTATCTTTGGGTGTTGCACGGTTGGGCTTAAATTTCTCCATTCTTAAAAGATTTAGGTTCAAATGGATTTGTGATGTTTTATTTTATTATTATAGTCACTTTTTCTTCATTTTTACATTATTAACCTCAACTCTTCTTTGATTTAAGTCTATTTCTGTTATATTTTGTTACGCATATTATTTAGATTGGGATATAGAATGCACATTGATTATCTCAATGTAATAAAAAAATTACAATCGATATCACAATCCATAACCTCTAGCTCTCGATGGATACACTGGAAGGAGTAGAGGAGTATGTTGTCTCCCTCTCACTTAATATCCTTTGCCTCAAATCCTTCCAAGGTTTCATCTGTATAACTTAGGAAACTCATCAATGGATAGGTAGAGAGAGGAGGTGGTTATGTTGGTGAGGAGATGATTGTTGCATTTGGCTCAAGGGTTTGTAGTTTTCCCTGGCGTCTCTTTTTATATGATTGTTCTTTTCATAGAGAGTTGGCCTCATAAATCTGCATAGAAGGCAATTTCTCCCACCCAATGTCATAACTTTCTAGTGAAGGTGGTTAGCCTTTTTTGTGGGCTCTTCATTGTTTTTCTTGGTGCCTCCCTTTTTGGGTTGTTAGGAAACTTGCTACCAATACCTCTATTGGTGGATGTTGTTTACAAACATGGAACAAGCCTATATATGCTTAAAGTAATCATAGTGTTTTAAGTGTTCACAAATTTATCACACTAACCATTGGCTTGTTATTGTGGTGTTCTAACTTGCCTTAGGGTTACTTGATTTCTATCATTTTCTTTTGCGATGTTGCCTTGGGGATTTGTTCTTCCCCACCTTGTTGAAAACTTATCAGGGATATTTATACTGTTTTGACACCCAACCTCATGTTGCTCTCTTGTATGAGTACCTAAGGTTTTGTAAAGGAAATTCTTTATAGATACCCAACCTCGGGCTATGTTTATAGATGGGAAATTTTAGATAATTTTTTTTATGTGTTTTGCTTGGCTTTTATTAGTGCGTGTAGATGTTTCTTTCTTTTCCATATAAAAACTATGTCCATGTTATTTTATTAATATTAGTAGGAATATTTTAGGGGTGATAGGCACAGGGGAGTCCTTAATGGACCTAATGAAAAATTAGAATTGAGATACATTTGGGGATTAGGGATAATAACTAATAACCAAGAAACAATTCATGCCCTATAATTTGGAATCTCTCTCCTTTCTTCTCAACAAATGAAGTCAGTGTTGATCTTTGGAGACTCATCTCTAATCTTTGCTCTTGCTAGGATGGGAAAGGACATTGGAAGAACAACACTATATAGAATGTTATCAATGTTAGGATTATTAATCCTCCCTTGTCCCATTTGATCATATGTCTAAATCAAGAGTCATGTCTAAATTGGGAGTCCATCTAGTCTATTTTTAGTCACTAGCACCATTGGGTCCACATGGTCTAATTGGGGCACATGTTCCAGTTACTAAAGTGTGGGGAAAACTAATTGAGGCCTATTGCCACTGATTGCACTTACATGCATCAGTTTAGGAGCCTCCTAGACCAATCCCTACAATTTAGGAGCCACTCAGAGTGCCGATACCAACCTTCCTTAGTTGAGTTCATTTAGTGACTAGTCAAGCTGAATTAGGAGTCAGTTACATTCAGTTCTAGTCCTCTACATTCAGTTAGCGCTAAGTTTGCATGGTTGCATGCAGGAGAGGCGCATTTCTCACCTACCACAGTCAGTTAGCCTCAGTCAACACTGAAGTAGACACTTGAGTTGTGTTTTAGAACTCTGTTGAACTCCGGTAATGGTTTAGACAAGGTCAGTTAACGATTGAGTCCTCCAATAGTGATTTAGACAAGGTCTTAGTTACCTACAGTCAAGTAGAGTCTAATCAATTCGAATTTCCTCATGTGGATTCGAATTGCATGTGGATATTTAAGCCATTGTACTTCATTGTAATTATTATCTAATTACTCTTTGATTAATGAAAAGCGTTCACAGCTGCAAGCCATTTTTGCACTGTTTCATTCTTCAATAACTGAGTAAATTGTGTGATCTATCTTGTGAGTTGTGTGTTTGTCCACAGATCTATGTGCTCAATTTAATATGGTATCAGAACCTCGACGGACAAGGCACTTCTCCTCCTCATATCTCCTACTAGATCATTTTTTAGCAAAATTGCTCCTTCCATCTCTACACCAGAAGTAGAAGGTTTACTACTTAATACCCCAAGTTAAGGAATTGTTGATCAAGCTTGCTTGATCAACTATGCTGGGTGTGATGAAAACCTGAAATGTGCAGGCTGTCCGACCTTACGATGCCCCTTTGTTTTGTTTTATAGGTACAACTTTGAAATGAATTCATAAGTTTCTCTTCTCACCCTATTCACAAACTATTCAGAATGGAAGAAGAAGATGATTGCATCTCTGATGAGACGAGGTCTCTATGGGGTGTCTATTGGACTCGGTGAAGAGTGTTTTAGTGAGAATGACTGGTTGAATAAATATGATGCAACTTTTGGAAAAATAGTGTTTTAGTGAGAATGACTGGCTGAATAAATATGATGCAACTTTTGGAACAATAGCACTGGGCCTTTCTCCTAACTTGCGCTACCTCAGTAGATCTATTGAAGACCCAAAGGAACTCTAGACAAGGTTGACAGAACCTTTGGAATGATTGATGTGGATCATAATAGCACTTTGGAGAGCACATCCAGCACCGTAAGCATCCTTGATCCAAAAATCTCAGCCTCCACTCTCTTTGATGAAGTTGTTCAAAATGAAGAAGAAGCAGAATCTTCTACACAGTCAATTCGAATTGAAGACAATCTCCTTGCAGTGACTTCTTCTCCTGATGCTCTAGAAGTTTGTGAGATCTCTGATATCTCATATCCTCATATGTCTGAAACAAAAGAAGACATTCGAATCTCTGATATTGAAGAAAAATAATGCTACACTTCCATGCAAACATTCATCGGTGATTTTCCTTTGAATTCTGTGCAAAATTTGCCAGTAATTGCTTCCGAAAGTGAAGAGAAATTTGATTTGTCTCCCTCTAATGTTGCTGTTGGTGTGCAAATATGTAATACCTCGGATATTTTGGAAGAAATATCAAATTACCAGAGTGATCCATTCGCTCCCCTTGATCGAGATATTCCAGCAAATTCCTGCAGGATTGCATGTACCAAAATTCAGAATTTTGAAGAAGAAGAAAGTTGTGCATCCACCGTCTTAGTTGACTATTTCTTTTGATCTGATATGAACCTTATTGGATCTGATATGATCTTATTTGGATCTGATTTGATATTTTTTGGTTTAATATTTCAAATTCATAATCTTTCAGTAATGCTTGTATCTATTCTCATCAACAGTGTGAAGAAACAAGTACCACAAGTCTCCTACAAAATTGTTGCTAGGGATTTGATTTCATTTCATAGTTTTGGATCTATTGTGAACCTATTTAGATATGATTTACTTTCTAATATGATATTATTTGGTTCAGATTTTAAAATCCAAGAGCTTTCAGTCATGCTTGTAACTGCTCTCACCAATTCCAGTGTGAAAAATCAAGTACAACAATTTCTCTTCAAAACTACTGCTGGGGATTTAGAGTTAGTTTCCTCTTATGAGGTTGTTGATATTTTATTATGTGATTCATTAGCTATTTTAGAATCTACATCAGACTTTGAAGCTCAATCATTTGCTCTCAACAGTCATAGTGTTTCTCTACCATTGATCACATGCTCATCTCCTCACAGAACTAGTAAAGAGGAAGACATTTTGCATCCGCCTAAACACTTTCTCCTAAAACTTGGGGATGATTTTACCACTCATGGTTTAATGCTCATGGCTGCAACATATCAGTTTCTTGAGTGTTCCTCACATGTTCTGAATCCTCAAGAACCTTTTCTCACTTATCAGTTGACTTCAGTTGCTCTACATGGGTCTAGTCTTCATCTGGAAGCTATCTATATTTTTTATTTAGTTGAGCATATCATTCTTCTAGCAAAAAGGAAGCTTCCTCTAGACATAATGATGGAGAGGTTCACATGCCAGGCCCCAGGATACCTGTGCATAGAAGAACCAGATTGATCTTGATTCTACCTTCTTAATTAGAAGGGGGAATTTTTTCCCATGTGGTTTTTTCCCCAGCTCCTTGTATTGAGCAGTTACTTTACTTTACTTAATGTAATGGGTGACCTATGGTCTTAGTTACTAGGGCCCACTGATTGTCCAAGTTAGCATTCAGGGGGTGTATAGATTATTAATCCTCCCTTCTCCAATTTGGTCATATGTCTAAATTAGGATTCATGTCTAAATTGGGAATCCATCCAATCTATTTTTAGTCACTAGCACCATTGGGTCCACTTGGCCTAATTGGGGCACATGTTCTAGTTACTAAAGTGTGGGGAACACTAATTGAGGTCTACTGCCATTGATTTCACTTGCATGCACCAGTTTAGGAGCCTCCTAGACCAATCCCTACAATTTAGGAGCCACTGGGAGTGTTGATACCAACCTTCATCATTTGAGTTCAGTTAATGACTAGTCAAGTTGAGTTAGGAGTCAATTACATTCATTTCTATTCCTCTACATTCAATTAGCGCTAGGTTTGCATGGCTGCATGCAGGAGAGGTGCATTTCTCACCTACCACAGTCAGTTAGCCTTAATCAACACTGAAGTAGACACTTGAGCTGTGTTTTAGAACTCTGTTGAACTCCGGTAATGGTTTAGACAAGGTCAATTAATTATTGAGTCCTCCGACAGTGATTTAGACAAGGTCTTAGTTACCTACAGTCAAGTAGAGTCTAATCAATTCAAATTTCCTCATGTGGATTTGAATTGCATGTGGCTATTTAAGCCATTGTACTTCATTGTAATTATTAACTAATTACTCTTTGATTAATGAAAAACATTCACAGCTGCAAGCCATTTTTGCACTGTTTCATTCTTCAATAACTGAGTAAATTGTGTGATCTATCTTGTGAGTTGTGTGTTTGACCACATATCTATGTGCTCAATTTAATAATAAGGAATTTATGGCCTCCTCACCTCATTTGACTCAATTCTCCTTTTACACATTTGAAGGCCAAAGAATTATCATGTTGATATAATGGAAAATCAGGCAACTTATTTGAATAAGGAGGTCCTCATAAAAAATTAAGGAACCCCCAATATGTATTGGTTACCATAGTTCCAATGTAATTATATGGTACTAAGATCCATTTTTCAACTTAACCTTAGGAATTCCAATAACCATACCCATATGTATGTTGAGTTACGAAAGGTGACGGACATGTGTTCAATAGTGAGGTTCGAGGGAGGATATAACTCTTACATGCTCCTCCTATGACTTCATAGACTTGCTTCATGGGAACTTTATGTTGGTTTTAATGGAAATTAGAAATGTGGGTGGGATAATTGTTAATGAGCTTGGTAACATTGGTTTGTAACTCATGAGTGTAGATAGGAATATAACAATTCTCAATTCTTTTTTTTATCCTTCTGTAGTCTTGATGGAGTAAGGAATGTGGATGCATTTGTCCTCATCAAGGGGAATATTCGGTTTGACGGGATCCGTAGCAAAAAAATATAGAAGAAATAGAATTCCATTGCACATTTGGCAAGGGTAAGTGTTTCAATCTTTCTTGTTCTGTGTTCATCTCGACTTCATTTGTCTTGCTTCATCTCTTGGAAAAGATTTATATTACCAACATCATCTAGTTTAAGGTTAAGTACAATAGCATTGGTTTTGATAACTTGGTTATTCTGTGAAATTCAAAGTATTTGATATATATAACTGTAGTTATTATATATTTGGAAAGGTCATTCAATTTCCTAGATTTCATTTTTTTTTCTCATCACAAGATTCATTGTGTAAGTGTCTCAAAATATCGATGTAAGTTGATGGATTCCTTTTTTTCAGTTTTCTATTACATGTAACATGTCAAAAGAGACCCTAATTAGCTTGCACAGACCCATAAATGAGAACTTTTTTGTTGTAAACGTGTGATGCATGTATAATGCTAGTTATGAAGCTTTCTATGTAATCTTTAAGTAAAATCTGATGATAACCATATATATGGCTCTTATGCGAAATGAACAATACAGTTCAAAGTTTTTTAATAAAATTATGAGCTATGATCTTTTCTTTTTTTAGTGGAAAACAACACTTTAATTTGAATATTTTGATAACCATTACTCTAAAATTTAATTTAAATTTAGAATAAGAACACTACAAATAATTGCTTATTGTTGTTGGTTTTATTGTCTACAATTGCACTCATAATCTCCTATCAACAAATGAGATCTTCCACAAATACACATGAGGAGTTAAGGGTTGAACATGCTATGAGAATAAAAATGACACATGGACATATGGTTTTCAAAAACAAGTTGTTGCAAATGGCAAGTTTTCTAGGACAAATAAATTCAATAGTTAATTTAAATTTGGGGTGAGAAGACTACACATGATTACTAATTGTGGTTGGTTTTATTGTCTACAATTGCACTCATAATCTCTCATCAACAAATGAGAACTTTCGTAAACCCACATGAGAAGTTAAGAGTTCAACATGCTATGAGAATGAAAATGACACATGGACAAATGGTTTTCAAATGAAAATGACACATAAACAAATGGTTTTCAAAAACAAGTGGTTAAAGATAGAAAATTTTGAGGACAAATAAATTTACTAGAAAAATGCTTTCAATGTAATTGTAGTTTTTTATTTTATTTTAAATTCAATAAAATTATATATAAAACTTAGTTGGATAAACAAATATGTTAATATTGCCTTGTCAAATTTCAAATCGTCTTACATACATACTTTTTATAGATTTCACATTTACATTTAAAATTGGATTTGTATGAATATTGAGTAAATACTATTTAAAAAAAATCTATTCTACTCAATATCATAATGTATCATAATAGTACCAATATCATAAATTTATAAGATTTACATATTTTTTTAAACTTAAATTATGTTTTATGGATTTGTATTTTCCTTTTAATTTGACTTGATACTTCACTTCAACTCTATTGAATCTTATTATTATTAAATAAATTTAAATATTATAATTATAAAAAATAAATAATATTAAACCAAAAATTAAAAAACTTTATTTTACATCATTACACAAACGAAAACGAATTGTGTATAGCTCCCCACTTAATAATGATGAAATAACAATCATCAAACAAAAACTAGTTGTGGATACCTCCCCACTTAATAATGATGAAATAACAATCATCAAACATACCTAAAATTATGTGATTTCTATCACCCCTACTTCACTTCAACTCCATTGAATCTTATTATTATTAAATAAATTTAAATATTATAATTATAAAAAATAAATAATATTAAACCAAAAATTAAAAAACTTTATTTTACATCATTACACAAACAAAAACGAGTTGTGTATACCTCCCCACTTAATAATGATGAAATAACAATCATCAAACATACCTAAAATTATGTAATTTCTATCACCCCTATGAGACAAAGGAGTGGCCACATATTCATCTGTATACACACTCAATAAGACAAAATTTCATAAACATACCCAAAACTTTATCATATTTTCCACACTACTTTGATTTCCTAGAAAGTACATAATCATACCTTTCCTAACATAAACCCATAAAAAACACACATATTTTGAAAATATAAATCCATTAAAAATTACACTTTCAAAAAGGTACATTCAACTATTTTATTTTCACCCTCTATGTTATAATTCATATGATCCACGCCTACTTATTTCCACAAAATTCTATAATACAAGTCAACCTAACTAAAAAAAATAATCACTTACAAAATTTGTTATATTTAGTCTAAACAATATAAAAAAATTAACTATATGATAAATCATATACATGTATATGTGCCAGATGGCCTCAAAATTTATTTTATGAATTCTTACTTTAATATATTTGTTTTATTATTAATCTTCCTCTTTAA
>LPNX010862404.1:122246-150939 GCA_001517045.1 Pseudotsuga menziesii
ACAAAATTAATATTAATTTAAATGGATATATAAAACTTTTGTTTAATATTTATTATTATTTTATTAAAATATTGTATGTAATGTTGAGTATAAAATTATAAAAAATACAATGAAGGTGTTAAAATAGATATCAACACGATCAAATTAAATCGAAAGAACATATAATTGCAAAAGATCTATATAAAGATATATTTTGATGTTGAACATGTTGAACTGGCGTTTCAAGAATGTAACCTTTGTTTTTATTTTTTATAAATAAAAGTTGTTCTTTTTTTTTTTAAATGCATTATTCTTGATTGGCTACCAAAGGAAGAAGTAAATATAGACATTAGAGACAAAGAAATAAGTACAAATTGATTTTGCAAAGAGAGAAGAGACAAAGAACGACGATTATTATGCAAAGATTCCTAGGTTAATGGTGTACCTTTAAAGTATGTCGGCAAGTAGGTTAATGGTGCACCTTTAAAGTATTGGTAGAGATCCTCTTTATGATGAGACTGATTTCTGATGGGTATACACTTCTTTGTTGCCATTCCCCCGGCCGCGATTGGATGTGAACCTTTTCTGACTGGTCATTTATGTATTGTTACTCTTTATGGGTGAGTGTTAACACTGCCCTTTGATTCTTAATAAGAATATCAAGGACAGGGTTTTTCTTCCTGAAAAAAAAAAAAAAGTATGTCGGCAACATAAGGAAATAATAAGTTAATGGCATTGTACATCATTAATGTAGCAATTAATGGCATTGTACATCATTAATGTAGCAATTATGCATTATAAGAGAAAAATCAAAGTAAAAAGGTTATAATATTTAAGATTATTAATTTAATTTTAATTAATGCAATCACTAAAATTTGATGTGGGATAATATCATTGTTTCTAAATAAAATTTATTATCTAATTTATGTGATGGTTCATAAGGGGATAGGCTTTCATTAGGCTATAAACTTTTAGGTTTAATTGTTGGACCATTCACCCACCCATATCAAAATATGCAATAATAAAGAAACAAATTTCAATCACAAAAAAGACACAAATTTACATGGTAACAAATTTCAATCACACAAAAGACACAAATTTACGTGGTAAAACACCTCAAGGGGAAACATCCATGGGACAATGGCAACATCATCTTATTGCTAAAAAAAAAGAGATTACAAGAGCCAAGAGTGGCTTAGAGCACCTTGGCTACCTTCCAGCCCCTGGCTCTCTCTCTTGAAGCACTTACACTCATCTTGTCTCTATGGGCTTACATGAACATATAGATCTCTTACACAGTTATAATTAATTATGATTCTAACTTAGGTTGCCTTATCTCAACCAAAAGCTAAATAATAGGATCCATATCCACATCTATGGGAAGTTGTTGTCACCTTATTCAACAATCTCCATCTTGACAACAAGTTACCATCAATAATAACCAAAAGCTTACCATCAATTATGTCTCTGTGTATCCAACCTGTTGATCTTAACCATGCTTGTGCTTTCTACAAGCATAATGTCAAAAATATAAACACCAAGATAGTTAATACCATAAACACAATGGATATGTAGTGACTTCTTGTAAAACTTGGCTCACCGTCAAGGAATCAAAACATCATGCACTAATCGCCTGAGCGCACTCCTCAGAGCATATAATGATTACTTTGGGCTAGCAAAACAACTCTACTTGTGCGATCCTGAGCACCTTCAGTGCTCCACCTCGAACACTACATTCAAACCCTAGACCAAATCTGGCTAAGTCAACTAAGTGAGCCTTCACGGCTCATGTATAAGCCCATTTACAAAGGAGTTTACCAAGCCTTTCAAAACTGATTCACTACATGCAATCCATGGACACAAAAACATGGGTTACCAAAAAACATGGACCTGAAACCCAACCCTTATTGTCTAGGTATACTTTTAGACTTTATCAGTAATTTATAGGGGTACACATGCCTAATCAGGTTTTACAATTGTATGCTCATTTACATATAACAATTAAATTTTACAAATCCAAAATAAAAAAACTCACATGGTAATTACTACTAGGCTATTTACCATCTCATCCATTTTGCATGCCATTCCATTCTTGTTGTCATTCACAATTTCCGCTATTGTATCTTTATGCACCTCCTTTTTCATGTGACTAGAGAAGCTAGCTCCGTCAAAGCCAGACATGTTTACAAACAACTTGATGCAACCTTTGCAATCCCACGAGGGGTTCATTTGGCATGCAATATCCTATCATGACCATTCATATTGGGGAATAAACTATGATATAGAAATGAGAAAATATATTGCCATGTATTCAAGGACCAAGGGAGTGTAATTATGCTATATGAAAATACAATATTTAGGGTATATTTTATTAAATTTCATGTAGAAGCAATAGAGGAGAGGCAGAGGAAAAATAATGGGACAATGGGCACAAGTTATTGAGTTTGATGGACAAGGGATACTCAATCAGGATGTAGGATGGTTGATGTTAGTGCTATATTGAAGGGTTTTCATGCTTCCTATGTGCATAGCTGGTTAATGGATCTTCAAATTGTTAATGGGGTTGAGGTAATGAAGGATTGTTATTTCTATCTTTTATGTTATTGTTATCAATTGGAAGTGTATTTCGTGTCTAGAAATCATGTATTTTTTTATGCCTTTCAAGGTATCTTTCCCCCTTTAGTCCATTTTAATTTTTTTTCTCTAGAAATATCCTTTTGTGTGATTTCTAAAATCAACCCATCAAGTAGAGAGAATCTAGGTTTGTGCATTGCGATCTTGTACATTTCTAATATTCCTAAAGAAAACCTCATCCTTGGTTGATCCCATTTTCACATTGTATAAAACACTTGTCTCCAATTCCTTCATGACTCTTATATTTTACAAATACCAAAACACTTTGTTTTTCTAAATCTACTCTTCATTTCCACCATGTACTCCTTTGTTCAACTCTAGTAATACTACCCTAGGGACTCCACCTTTGAGTCAGAGAAGAGATAGCCTAAAGAGACAAAAAAGGTTAGGTTTGGTTACAATGGCCTCCCTCTTAGTTGTCCATAAGCTATCATTGATTTTACGAATTCAACCTGAAGATGCTAGTTTGTGTGCTAACATGGAAGAACAAGCATCTCTAAGATGATGGATACATTCTTAATGGTAGAAAAAATGGTCGAGGAGGTTAAAATATACAATTATTGGGTTGGAAACAATCACGGGGACTTCTCTTAGTAAACCTCTTACATACCACGTGCGATCGTGAGATATTAAAGAATACCCTTAATTTTGGGAGATATTGACCCAAACTCTTTTTGTTGAAACCCCCTTCCAATACTTAAAACCTCCTCCCCACCTCTTTTTATACCTCAATCCTTATAGACCACCCTACCCACTCCCACCTTAAACCCCTCATCCCCCCAACACTTGCAATATATTGGTTTGATTTTTTATAATTTTAAAACCCACAATATGAAGTAACGTGATAGGATATTGGTCAACAAGTGAATTCTTCGTGGCAACAACGGCATGTATGATCATCTACTTATTTTATACAACTAGAAAAGGAGGATAGAAAACCTCCATTTACTTCTAAACCTAATTAGGATTGGTTGGCTAAGGATTATTTTAGACTTCTAATTACAAAAAATGGAAATTGTATGATCCTTATTGATGAGATTGAGTTATACTTCAATTTGCCTCCAATCTCAAGCAAGTTAAAAAGTTAGTTGTAGGGGGTGCAAATATGAGAAAGGAAGAAAATCAAGTAGACCTAGAAAAGGTAGAAGAAACATACATACCCTTTTTGAAAATAATGCCAGAAGGTCTTCCAATGATGACGAGTTGTTACATTTAAAGACAATAGAGGATAAAAAAAGAACTTTTAGATAAAAAGGAGACATAGTGGATGGTTGTAAGAGTGCAATATTAACACTAAGTTCTTTCACAATTAAGACAATTCTAAGGAATGTGTAAATACAATTTGGTCAACTAGTCTTTCTCCCGGGTCAAAGAAAAAATAATTTGAAGAGATTGTAAAAATTAATAAGGTTCATTTTCAAGATATTGTCAAAGATCCAAAATATCTAAACGTAGAAGAATTATGAAGGTGATAAGGATTTTCCTTAGAAGTTTTGACCAAGGGATGAATGAGAACATAGAGCCATAAGTTACCAAGGAGAAACCATCCACTCTTGGAAAGATAAGATAATTTGTGATTTCACACAATCTCTATCCTAAGATCAACAAAATATCTTTATCGCAAACATGATTTAGGGATGGTATACATTCTTTAGTAAATAATTATTTAATTTATAAGAAAATTGTAGAAAATATTATCACCTTTCAAGGAAAACCTCTAAGTTTAGTCTTCTTGGCTCATTTTCTAGCTTGAATCATCATATCTAGGGTTTTGTTAAAAGTGTTCCATTGGAAGGAATTTGATTGAGATAAAATGTGAGGGCAAAGTAGAGCATGTAAGTCTTCAACAAAGGCATTGAAGGGTGGTCCTCTAGTTCTTTAGGAGACGAGTAATGATTTACATGACAAGTGATTAGTGTTTGGTAGTATGCCATAATCTTTTTTGCATAACAATGTGTTTGAAAACCATCAACCATACATACACTTTCCATAAATGTGCATCATATATATAGATGCCAAATACCTTTTTCTATAATCATTATATAGGAGTCATTTAGACCATCTAACACTGCTGACATAATAAACACGAGATCCGTACTTTTATGAACACTTTATTCTCAATTATTGGACGTTCTTTCCAAAATCCATGTTCTATTTTCTTCATACAATTTGAAATGCTTGAATGACTTGATATTTGACTTATAAACCTAAACAACTTGTATTTCTTTAGTTCTAGAAATTATATAAACCATCACTTTTCAATTACATAAATTAGATTAAATCCCTAACTCTCATTAAACACATAATAAATATAATATAATAATAACTCAACTTATGAGATGAGTCCTTCATAAGTCGTATGTGTGGCTTTGTCATATAATCAATTTTGTCTTATTATATTCAATTGTAGAAAGCAATAAGCTTATCATTTTTTTTCTTACAAATAGATACATAGACTCGTATTTAGCATATATCAAATAAAAATTTGTTTATGGAAAAAATACAAAAAAATAATAATTTATATTTCATATATATATAAGCAATAATTTTTTTTTATAAATAAATATATAGACTTGTATTTAGCATATATCAAATAAAAATTTGTTTATGAAATTTTCTTTTTATATTTCACATATATATATATATAATATTCTTATGAATTTTTATTTAATATATATTAAGAATAAGGTGACAATGATAAAGAAATCATATTTATGACAATGTTAGAGAAATCATATCTATGAAACCCACCAGGGTTCAACTTCTATCTTTATGGGTCTTACTAAAGTTTGACTTTGATGTTGGAATTGTATCTTTGCATGTACCAGGTGACTCACATCATTCATGCGTTAATACAAAGAACTTATTCTCATAGTAAACTTTGTTATCCTTCCAACAAATATATTTAGAACTAAACTCTAAGGAAAATGCATTATCTAAAGAAGCCCTTAATATAGATGAAGGTCTGCTCCTTTTCGAAGAATATATGGAAAATATTGTGGTATCTAATGGAACCATCAAAATGTAATGAAGATACTATTCTCTATGTTTTTAGCTAAATGGAACTACAACTAGTAGACTTTATACACCAGTCATCTAGAATTAAGTTATTACACTAATTTGTAACGAGCATTGTATGTTGGGTGTATTAGGGATAAATCATTGTATACTGTTAACATGAACAATGAAGTAAAACAAATAATTTTTTATTTGAAGATTGAATTAAATATATTTGTTTTTTTATTTATAATTTTATTTTATTTTTAATTATAAATGTAAATACTTAATTTCAAATCATTTAATTTAATTTTGAAAACTTTTAATTAATTATTTATAATATAGAATTTTAATAGTAGGTTTTTTAATAGTATTTTTTTGACATTTTAATTGTATTTATATTGAAAATATATTTTTCATTTCTTAATTTTATTGTTTTGAATATTTACAACTAATCATAAATAATTTATTTAAAATTAACAAATTAATTTTAAAAAATTAAAATTAATATGAAAAAGTTTTTTTTAAGTAAGCACCCACTAGAGATTTGAACTCGTGGCCTTCTATTACCAATTGCTCTAACCTGCGTGGGATTCATGAATTTTTTATTTGATATAAAGATAAACATCAAATTTCAACAACATTAAACTGTTAAATTAGGAATAGTGTTCTATTGTTGCACAATTTAACTATAGAAACCCCTTTTTCATTTTCCATTACACAATTAATTATCCAAAACCAGTATTCAATAGCATAAACATGTCTATCATGACGTACAAAAAGGAGATTTTTCAATTCATCACCACCTTCGTCGAAAACTGAAAGAACTCATGTATATAGAAGTTTGAAGTGACTTCTTCTGGGTCGTGAGGTACATAAAAAGAACTTTTTCAATTCATCGCCACTTTCGTCCAAAAGTGAAAGAATGCATGTATATAGATGTTTCAAGTGTATTTCTCTCGTCTAGTGCATGTCCATGGTACCATACTTAAAATTTGTCGAGTATTTTCTCATCTTCGAGCATATTTTCCAACTGATACATGTAAAAATATTTAAAAAAAAAAATTTAGACTGCTGGATATTTCTAGAAACCTTAATTTTGAAGTTCAAAATATTGCTTTTGATGGGCATTTTCCCATCTTCAAGCATTTTTTTCCACCTAATACAGGGAAAAATATTTTTAAAACGTTTTTTTAAGACAGGTGGATATTTCTAGAAACCCTAATTTTAATGTTCAAAATATTGCTCAAAACTTCATTAATAGATGTTTATTAAGAGCCTAGGGTTAGGAGGAAATGCCACAGTAGGCACTCAGTGCTCCAGGAGTGGGTTCTGGGCTAAAGTGGTGTCCTAGGAGGCCCATAATGGGGATGCAACTTGCCAACTAGTTAGTTTAGGTAAGGAATTAAATTTTAATAAATGCAGCTGAATGCCATTACCAAATTTCAATGACGGTTCATATCTCCGATGGATTATGGCTCGAAATTTCATATCCTCGATGGGCCATCAATTGCAAACATACCATTACCAATTTATTGGCTACAGCCGCACTTTGTAGTGTGCACTCTATTTCCTCATTTGATGGTTCTGGAAGGGAAATTGCAGTTTGTGGGCATGGCCACATTCGTTTTATGTGGAAAGGGAATCAAAAACATCGTGGACCGCATTGCAGCACCTGGACTCTCCCCACATAAGGAAACTACGGGTAACTTTCCTCTTGCTCTAAATTTTTGGGGACTCTCTTTCCTAATTTAAGACATAAAGTATTGATTAGATTCTAGAACTTGATTTCATTCAAACGATCAATACTTCAAAGTACTAGATAGTCGGTCGATCTTCTCCTACCTATGAAATATTTATTTATATATTTTCTGGTATTTAGTTTGATTTTTCTTTGATGTGTTCATGTTGTGTGTGTGAAAAAAATGACTTCACTTGTCAAATAAAAGGGGCTATTGAACCTGCCTCTGTCAAGATCAAGGTTTTATATTCCATGAATCATGTGGGGTTAAATTGGTTGTTGAATGATTAGCTGAATCTCTGAAGATTTTTTATCTTCGTTGGACACACACAAAATTGAATTTATGCTCAAGACTTGAAGCACTACGATTTCATCAAAATATACCACAATGAACCACTAGCCAAAACTCAAATGCTCTTCAGCTGAATATGTGTGGGGTAACTAAGACTATTTGAGATTCTCATATTATGTGGCGACCCACTAAGTATTTCTCAAAAAAATATGCCATCTTGGTTAAGTAAATAAAAACAAATATTTTTAGGTATATAATCTCTTAATAGTAGCCTTGCAATATGTGTACACCGCATTTTGCCTTATGAAACTCCTCTTATCTTAAAAACTAGGCTTAGGTACCTGATTCATAAAATCTTCAATCGACTAGCTTCAGTTTAATTAACTGTCATTGCCCTATTAACCAATCAATACTATATAGAATTATTGTTACCTATATTTGAAGTTGTTGGAAATCTAAGATTTGTGTTCACTTTTGGAATGCGTTTGTAATTTGTGTTGACTTTTAGTATGCACAATTGGTGGGCTTAAATAGAGACTTATAGAGAATAAAACAACGTTTTTCCTCCCCAACCTGAAAATTGCAGAGCTGAAAATAAACATCCTTGCTGGATAACTAAAATATCTTCTTAAAATTGTGCAAATTATCACAGATCTACCAAATACCTACTAACTCAGAGAATTCCCAACAAAATCAGACTGTTGGTTATTCAAATTTATTTTATTAGCATCTAATTTATGGTAGTATGGCCAAATTGACTGCAAAACTAGTCAGTTTCTCTCGTTGGATATTTGTTCAACCTATATGGTCTATAAAGTTACGTTATGGTCATTTGTGCAACTTGGTCTTTACAATGGGATTTTGTATGGGCGTTTTTGCAACCTAGTCTTTACAATGGGATTTGGTATGGGATTTTGTGCAACCTGGTCTACTTTGGGATTTTTTCTATACAATCTGTACATTCTTTTCTTCCTTGACGACTATAGTATTTTCATGCCCCCTCCCATCTACCCAAGAGGGAACGTGACCATGATGCTATCGATCCGACAAGTCTAGCCCCATGAACGTAAATATAAAAATGCATTGAACTTAAACATACATAGATGCATAAATTATTAACATACAGCGGAAGCAAAATTCATTCATTCACAAAATTTAACATGTTCATATTAATTCATAACACACATACAGTTACAGAGATAAAATAGACAATAATACTCATCTTGAAAGAAGCTTGTCCCGCAACGAGCTACATCACTTCAACGTTCCACCCAACCATAGGCTAGTGTGCTCATCAATCTCTCAGTAACACTACCACCCTCGAGATGGGCATGATTCCCACAAGGAATAAGGGAACACTAGAAAACTCACACATAGCCAAGGAGGTGGAATGGTTGAATTGCTAAGCTAGTGAGATCAACCACAGAGCTATGGACACCTACACAAGATCTAGCTTGGATTTCCCAACACCTACACACCCAACACAAGGAAGCATCCCCTTCTCTGCTACACAGTCCCTCAGGTTATGCCTTCCATTCTAGTGATATTCAGGGTGTGCAAAGAAGAAAATTCAGCTCCTTTTGATCTGTCTGTGAGGTTCCTTTCCCCACTAGGTTTATCAAGCTAATTCTTCCCCAATTCCACTCCAAACCGGTCCAGACCAAAACCAAGGGTGCACACACAGCAAAATGCAAGATCTGGGTTTGAGGAAAAACGTTTTTCAACCAAAAACGTAAACGACAAATAGGTAAAACAACCCCCTGATAGAAATTTGATTTCCAAAATCGTTCTATGGCTTCACATGGGCAAAAACGGCTTCCTTAGTCCCTAAATTCATGGATCTGTCCCCCATTGGTTGTGCAACATTGAAAACACAAAATCCCCCAATTGTGGAGATGTGGAAACAACACAAAAACGCCCAGGAGTGATCCCAGCCACTGAACATTAACAAAAACACTTCCCAGCCATGGGAAAAATGAAGAACACTGCAAAAAACGTGAATGGAGAATGTCGGGAGCTCCAAAAACCTGAGAAGAAGAGAGGGCGTCCATGCATGAGGGAATGGGAAACATTTTTGGGCATTTACTTGTCCCCTAAGTAAAAAAACATTTTCCCAAAAATGGGTGGTTCCCCAAATTCGAATTTTTGACCCCCATACCTTACCCATTCTCATGCAATAACTAACCCAAGCAATTTCTGGTAGAATTAAATGATTGGGAACAAAAGAAAAATGGGTAGTTGATAATTTGATGGGTTTTTCCCTTGACATTTGGCTTTTCCCTATTGGCCCAAAGGTTTGAATATCCCCCCCTGCCTTATCCTTGGGAAATCATGCCCCCATCTCTTTTAATGTTGCATTGACATAGTTGGTTGTGGGTATTTAATTAAATTGCATATTTACATGATGTCCAAAATTATAATGTGCCTGGCTAGCACGAAATACCATCGGAATCAATTTTAATCACTGAAACATAAAATGATAAATCAATGGTGGGGATTTCGCCTTTAGCTCCACACCATGATTAATTACAATATAAACATCATATACGTTTAATGCAAACTGGGTCAAAACTGGGGTGTTACAAGTATGGCATTAATACAAATTAATATGACCCAAAAGTGGTTGGCGGTTGCATTACTACCTTCTTCCTATTGGCTCCTTCAATAGAATTCAAGTTCAAGTAAAAACATTTTTTTCATTAAAAGAAAATTCTTTTAACTTATGGAAAGTTTCAGGCAAGTAAAAAAATTAGGACACCCAGAAAAGGTTTCAAGCAACCACAAAAATGGTGATTTAAAAACCTAGTAGATACCACAGAGTCAATCATACCAAAAAATATACAACAATCCTTATATTTTCTTGGTGTCCAATGGTCCTTTTGTATCTATTTTTTCAAGGAATATAGGACAAAATTTTCAATAAAAGGGTCTAATTGGCATGTTGTGTACTAATGAAGGTTGTATTACTTGGTATGGAATTTGTGCATTATTTGTACATGGTTCTCCTTTGATGTTAATAAATGAAAATCCACTTAGTTACCATGTCTTTATAATGGGAACAATTGGATAGTAAATATCATAAAATCCTAGACAACTATGTTGTAATGGTAATAGTGACAGTTCCATCCCTACAAAACATAACAAGAAAAGAACTACAAATATTAAGTTAACAACTAAAAAGACATAAAAATTTAACTAAGGAACTTGAATGAACAATACAAAGAGGTAGGTGGAATGAACAATTTCCCCTAGGCATCTAACCTCTCTTTACCTCATGCTAGGAATTTTGTGAAGTAAGGAAGATTAACACAAACACTTTGCCAATTAGAACTGAAAACAATCATAGTTTTCCTTAGCTTCATTTGATTAATTACCATCCAAGTTTGATTTGACCTTCAATCATCCTACTATGTTGCATATTTTATTATGTCCTCAAGATATTCTTGCCATCTAATGCTTCTCTTAAATGGTTTACCTTCACAGCTCTCATAGTCATGCAAAAAGATTCTATTTATCTACCACTTAATATTATTTCAATCTTTTCTTGCCGTGGATATTTTCACTTTAAAACCCTTATTGCATAGAAACATTGCAATTCAATTTTGGGCATAAATTACTATTTACAAGCAACTGATTAAAAAAGTTAAGGTAAGTAAGTTCTAGTTGATTCATCATTGCATCATCTATTATTGAGTACTTCTCAGTCTCCATTTTTTCTCATCAGATATATGTTGGTTGATTATTAATTTGCTACTATTTTTGTCATACTATGCCACTTTAATCAACTTTGTCTTCACATAATGTCACATCCCCTCTCGTCGACCCGAGAGAGAATGCGACCATGGTGCTGCTAATCTGGGCAATCTAGCCCCATGAACGTAAATATAAAAATGCATTGAACTGAAACATACACAGATGCATAAATTATTAACATACAGCAGAAGCAAAATCCAATCATTCACAACATTTAACATGTTCATCATATTTTATTAAGCAAATACAAATGCAAAGATTAACATAGACAAGAGTACTTATCTTGTAAGAAGCTTGTCCCGCAACTAGCTACGTCGTTGCAATGTTCCACCCAACCATAGGCTAGTGTTCTCATCAATCTCTCAGCACCACTGCCACCCCTGAGCTGGGCACGATTCCCACAAGGAATAAGGGAACACTATCAGACTCACACATAGCCAAGGATACAACCAAAATATCATCCAATCCAACATAGTTGGGTTTATCGGGCTGCAAAGGAGCTGGAAAGGCTGTCTGCTAAGCTAGTGAGCTCAACCCCAGAGCTATGGACACCTGCACCAGATCTATCTGGACTTCTAAAACATCTACACACCCAACACAAGGAAGCATCCCCTTCTCTTCCACACAGTCCCTTCGGATATGACTTCCCTTCCAGTGTTATTTAGGGTGTGCAAAGAAGAAAACCATCCCCCTAGATATGTCTGTGAGGTTCCTTCTCACACTAGGTTTATCAAGCCAGTCATACCCCATTTCCACTCCCAAACCAGTTCAAATCAAAGAAAAATATGCACACACAGCAGAATACAAAATTCCGAGCTAAGGAAAACGGTTTTGGTAACAAAACGAATTATTAAGATGGGTAAAAACAACCCTTTAGTATCAATTCGATTTCCAGACTTGTTTATGGCCCTAATGTGGCCAAAACAAACTCAACAACACCCAAAATTCGTGGGTCTCTTCTCCCACTCGTTGGCATTACCAAAAATGATTTCCCATCTTGGAAAACATTGGAGCTGACTGCCAAAAACATGAATGGATACAGATAGGAAACTCTGGATTCCTGAGAGAGCTCATCTGAATGAGAGAATGGTAGTCCAAAACATGAAAACATGAAAGCATGTTGGAATGGGAAGACATTTTTTTTGGGTGTTTACTTGCCCAAGGAGTCAAAATGCTTTTCCCAAAAACTGAAGGATTTTCCAATTCGAATTTGGGGTGCCATACCTTGCCCGTCCCATACAATAACCAACTCAACCAATTTCTGGCAGTAATAAATGATTGGGTGAATAAGACAAGAAAGGTAGTTGACAGTTTTGATGGGTTCTCCCTCTGACATTTGGATTTTCCCCATTGGACTCAAAGGTTTGAATATCCCCCCCCTTATCCTTAGTAAATCATGCCCCCATCTCATTATTTGTTCCATTGACATAGCTGATTGTGGGTTTTTAATTAAATTGCATATTTATATGATGTCCAAAATTATAATGTGCTGGCTAGCACAAAATACCATCGGCAACAATTTTTAATTGCCGAAACATAAAATGCTAAATCAACGGTGGGGCTTTTGTCTTTATCCCCACACCATGATTAATTACAATATATACATCATATACATTTAATGCAAGCAGGGTCAAAACCAGGGTGTTACACATAACTTGATCTAACCTAATAAAATTTTGTGGTCAAGTTTGTATCTCCTTCTTAAGCATCATACTCGTTAATGAATTAACTTATATCATTTTCATATTTACTTCACAACAATTGATATAAATTCCTAATCTTTTTCCTTCCCAATAACACTACCATATTTTAAAGTGAATGTCCTTGACATTAGATCCCTTTTCAAAGATATTGCATAGGCGTAACTTGTCTGAATTGTTGAGGGTTACACATGTTAAAGGGGAGACTAGATGACATGTTTAACCTTGTTGAGAAAGCTATATCATCCCTTAGATATCCACCATATCACATCTCAAGCATTATCTATGGAACCCTTAGATATGTATCAAGAGATCGAAGTACACAACTATATGCTAAGAGACGAATATGGATAATAGTTAGTAAGGTACCCACAAAATGGAGACACTCAAGGCACTCTAAGACTCACATAAATAAGGTTAGAGATTTTGGAAGTTGGAGAGGATCGGAGACAGACGAGAGAACATTTCCTCTAAAAGTTTGATCCCTTTCCTGAAAGTGCTAGAGGCAACATAATTTTTCTTTGGAGAACTAAGATATCAGATCTCAATTTCATAAGGAGATTAAATTATCATGTTTCCCCAATTTTCCCTTTGAATTTATCAATAGTATTATTATTTGACTTGGACAATCAAATACTCTCATTACTTGATGCTATTTTCAAAATGTATATTCTTTTTATGTTAGTTTTATATACAATGTCTTTGATTTAAAAAATATTGATGAAATTTTATTTTTTCTTTCCTTTACTTTTCTTTACAAATTTGATTGTAGCGGCTCTGACAAACATAGATCAAATTAGATCCCTATGTGTAGCCTCATATGGTTTTTAAAATCAAATATTATCATTGTTTCACCTTCAAATATTTAAAAAAATCCTAGAACCTTGTGAAAAATATAAAACTTTGTTTCATGGGAACTCATAGAATGATTTTTTTTAGGATAAACTCTATAGAGATGTACCCTTGATTATGAAATTTTGTTTTGTGGGATTCCTTAGAATTAGGATCCCTCTTTAGAATGATGAGGAATAGGTATGCAAACTGATAAGAAAGTTTTGTTACATCAATATTTGTTACATTGATCTCTTAACTAGGTTTCCTTCTACGCATTTTTCCTTCCCTATTACTATTTCATTGGGTCTTCCAGTATCCAACGTTACAAATTGATTAGTCACCCCTGTAATCCTACTGGGATCATTATTAGCATTATACCATTATTTATTTAGTATCATGTTTGCTGATACCAGATGTGTTCGGGATCCTCTTTGTTACAACTTGGTAAAACTAGGGTTTTCCTAATTGGAAAGTTATATTGGGAGGGGGATCAACAATACAATTTTAGGATAAATTTTTGAATATTTAGTGAAATTATATATATTATTTAATATCCTATGAACTGTCGTGCTATGTAACAAGTTCATTGAGTGAACCCCATGTGTAGGGTCTATGCACATCCTAGAAGGTTTCTATTTCTTGAGCGCCACACCCTCCTTCATAGATGATGGAATCACGTAAGCCTATATCCATGATTTGAAGCTCCATGTCTCCTTCCAAATAGCTATGTGTGCAACAACTGCTTCACCGTAAACTCTAGCTGTTGAGTCCACTGCTCAATGTGATTGACCTTTCCTAGAACACGACTGAATTGCTCCTATATGTAATCAAATTGCAAGGCTTGCAACACTTATACTGAATCACCACCGCAGACATTGGCATATATTTCCAAATAACACTCTACTACGGATCGTTCAATATCAATCTCTCTAAAATCATCTACAACAACTGCATCACCGATCCTAGTGGCGGTGAAAGAACAATGCAACGCTGATCAATGGTCAATAACAGGGGAAGGAACACAAATTTATCCACAAGGATCCTCCTAAATTTGATTCAAGCTTATCCTATTCCACATCCAGTAACCCACCATCGATGCGGGGTTCGATCCTGGTCCCTCTGCATTACCCTGAATCCCTTTAGAGACTTTTCTCAAACTGGTTAAACGGCACCCTTCCCTATAACTGCAAAGCTCAAAACCAATCTGCAGTCTCCTAGAGCAGCGTGTACCACAAAATAAGTTTCAAATGTGGATCTTCCCATATCAACAATGGCTTATTAAACACAACATCATAGATCATGTGACCTCTTCCTGCTCCAGACACTTGCGGATCCTCTTTGCAATTTTCACTATCAGGTTTTCAATTTACAACAAATCCAATAAATTTATACTCTACAACTTCCATATAAGATACCACATAGGATTCTCTACACTCTATGGCCTTTACATAGGATACCACAGTGTGGTCACAAGCTTATATCTGTTGAAGAATGTAATCTCACCCATGGTTAGTTAGTGAGTTAAGTCACCCATGGTATTATCCCATAGTATTGTTGTAATAACCTAAAAATTCATAAAAATTTAAAAAATTTCGTGTAACATAAAATGTTCATATTTGTCACTGCCTAAGGACCAATAACTGGTAGTGGTTACTTCAATCAGTAGTATCAGAATCTAACATTATAAATCTTTAGTTCAAAATGATTTATTTGTTTACCTTGATAGTACTATATTACAGGCGTTAAAATTTTGTAGTTATGTTCAAAATAACAGGAAAGGAAACTATAATTGAATCTGATACTAAGTGTGATTTTACTGTCTTATAACAAAATAGGAAAGAACTTTAGTTGAGATCGGGGCTTACTTAGCTTACAACTAATGCAATGAAGTGATTCTTCTTTTACAGGTTCTAAACAGGTAAGCAGTTCTGTTACCAGTATTTTCGGGTCGAGATTATCATTCAGCTAGCATAGAAATAAATGCTAGTTAAATTGTTTGTTTTGCAGTTTGACCAAGTAAGAGGTATTGTTGATATTTATATTGTTAGAAACCTTTATAAATGCTTGTAAACCACTATGGTAATGGATTTAGTTCAAATATGCATATTGCCACAATACTTGTTCAATTTAACTTTCCTTTTTTTTTGTTCTTCAGTTATAAACCTGTATTTAATATTAGATGGTGCATCTTATGGATAGATCTACTTCTACCATTAAGAATACAATAATCTAAAAAGTCTATGAACTACAAAATATGTTAAATATAATTGCGGCCAAAACTACACACTTATTGTTAGTATTTGGTATATAGTATTGTATATAATTATTCAAGTTCTTTCTAACACTTTAATTATTTTCTTCCAATGATTCTCCTTTACCCAAGTGTTAGTATTTTATATCCCTTTATATAAAATTCACATTTTATATGCGTTTTTATTAACAAGGCATATATTCATAGTTTTAATCCATGAATAGACTAAGTCCTAGTTCAAAATTTCTATGATTAAGTATTTTTATGATGTTGGTTCATCCTCCAATGTTTTGGTGTCTTACTACAACCAATAGAAAACATTATTTTAAAGGAGTGAGAATATGGATAATCAATAGCTAAGGTTTAAGTTTACTTTGAAACCCTAGTCTCTCGAACATACTTCCCATATTTTAAGTTTATGGTTTAAATAATTAAAACCCAAATTCATAGAATATGAAATCAAGTCATTACAATTATATGATTTTGACCTTTTAATTAAAATATCACGTGCAGGTTAAAGGAGAATTGGAACTATATCATGAAACCCATATCTCGCAAATGATTTGGAGGACACGTGGTTGGTGTTCGTTGATTAGGGTTTAGTTGACTTTGGAGGCAATAAAGGGCTTGTCCTTAACCCTAAATCACATTACAATCCTTTTGTTTTTTAGAGTTGTGGAGTGAGCAGTCGTAGGCTTATGGCCACAAGACTTACTGTCACTCCATTGAGTGTAAACTTCTTTGCCATGGTCGTTCCTTCATTGTATAAGGGTTTTATGTAATTTCTGTGCTGAATCAGTGTGATACTCTTCGACATTGTCACCCTAGCTTCGCCATCATCTCTCTTGCTGATAAATTTGACCCTGCGAGTGCTTTTCACTAACACAGTGTAGTGATAGTTGTTTTGATGGAGTGAGTTGGGTCCATGACTGTAAAAAGGAGTTAGGAGTGAGTAACCGGTTCAATGTTTTTACTGTTTGTACCCTAGAGTGGGTTTGTACCTTTCTTCATTGTGGCTTGAGACTTCTCACTTGGACATTGCGAGCTGTGTTTCTTTTGACAGTGCTCTACAAAGGAGGCTAGGGTTAGCTCACAACTTCCAAACAGTTGCGATGCTCCCTTTGGTAAGAAATGAATTTGTTTAAAACTCTTCTACTATTATTTAGTTTATATTTTGTGAAAATCGTGCAAATAACAATTGTGGTTTTCAGTTTTTGTAGGTTCTCCAATGATGGCTCGATTTTGTTAAGCTCCACCAACAGACTTTCCATGATGGCATTGAAACCGGTAAGCCTCAATTTCACCTGAGGTTCTCTTACACTAAATGTATGGCATTATGAGGAAGGTTATGCCGCGAGATTGATGGTTACTGGTTCGATCGTGGCTATTTAGATGCTCTCTTTGTTTTTCAAAGCCCTAGTGGTTGTTTTGTAAAGAAAGGATGTGGGCTTTCATAGCCGTGACTTAATGAATTAAATTTTGAGCCTTTTCGGCCATGGTTAATTTATAGAGATGTTGTTTGATACCGACTTTAAGCCATGACTCCATTTGAACAGGCCATTGGGCCATTATTAAAGGATTTGTTTAATGTTTTAAAAACCCTAATGGTTGTTCTTACGAAACTTCTTTTGGAAGGGTTTTTATAACTTAAACAGATATTTTGTTTTTAAGTGAACTCTATTTGTATTGAGATATTTTTATTCGGGCTTTTAAGTCTTGAATGGTGATGCAAAAAGGTCGTAGGCCGAGACTATATCTGTTCAGTTTTATTCGAAACTTAAGAGGATTTTGACAGCTTAAAGCTGATTATTGTGTCTCTCTTTGGATATTATATTATGTAATGTGATTATTTAGCTATGTTTATTGTTAATACCTTTTTAGGGTTTAGGTTAAGTGGATTATTAGAAAATTTGTTTTTCTCCAAAAGAATTATGATTTAAGGGCTTTTGACAGTGGAATACTTCGATAGTAGCATAATTATTAATTCAAAAATGAATTCTGGAAATAGAATAGAGAAACGAACTTAATTTGAATAAATGTACCTCTTTTTTGTACTTTTTGGAATATACTGCTAGGTTTTGATATTTATAAATTGTGAATTTATTTTGTTATTAAAGAACAGATCTTTTGCAAACCCTAATTCTTCTTTAAAGTTTACAGAGCTAGTATTTCATTTCAATTAACCCTAGTTTGTATTTTTCACATAGGTAAACTAACTGAGTAAATGTTTAACCTGGTTTTACTGTTTTGCTAAGTTAAACTTAATCTAGATAATTTATTGTTTCTATATTATCTATTTAGGATTACATACTAGATTTATAATATGTAATTTTGCTGGTTTTACTGTGTAAAATATTACACATGCCAGTGTGTATTACTTAGGCTTTTTCCTCTATGTTTATTTAATTTGTTTAAGTACTTTAAGTAAATATTACAAATACAACTGAAGTCCTATAAACAATTTATACAAAAATCCTATAGAAAATAACCATTTGCATCTGCATACATACTTTATTGAATCCATTGTTTGAAAATAAACTAACCTACTGTACTAGAGTACTACCTTGCAAAAGGTGTGGAAAAGTACAGTTTAGGTATTTTACTTTTATCTATCAAATAACTCAGAAATTTCTCTACTTACTTACCTTAATCTAGCTAATTAATAACTTTTACAACATATACATTTCTCCTATCTATCCCTAACAGAAATAAAATATAAATATACTATATCATTGATAAATCTCGAACTTTCCAGATACAGTAAATAATTAAATGATATAACTAAACAAGTAAAACCTGGAAGTATAGATGAGGTGACAACAGCTTAAGGAACCTGTTCCTCCCAACCAACTCCTCGAGAAGAGTTGGACTGCAATTCTCAGGACCCCCGAGCTTGTCTCCTAGTGCACCTGGTAGAAGTAATGGGTGAGAGATGTAATCTAGAGATCCTCTGCAACTCCACTGAATGTTCAGCAGTAAACTCAGTTCTACTTGCAGCAGTATGAAGTCAGCATAGAATAGTTGCACTAGTTGTGCTCTTCAGCACTTATCCACTCAAACTTACTTCAGCTAGTGCCCTCCATCAAATTCTCTTGTGCACTTCATTCACTCAGAATGATCACAAATCCAGAATGAGGAGCCTCAATTGTCTTCAATGGGAAGTTTTATTAGCATGCCTAGGTCTTTTGGGTCAGTTTTTACTTAATGAGCCACCTGCTCCTGTTCCACTTTCTTGGGGAATCATGACCACAAAAATAGGGAAGTTGCCACCTGCAACAACTAGAAGTAGTTTGAGGATGCTACCACATGTCAATCTTCTCTCAACCCAACCTCCTCCATCAAGTGATGAATAAAACACTCATTTAAGAGCTTCCCTAAGTTGTTGTCTCATCTTTCATTTATTTATTAATAAAATATTCTGCAATTACATTAAATTATCCTTGACCCCACTTGGTCATTAATTACAAACTTTAACATAAAATGTAACATAATGTTTCTTAAAAACATGAAAGTGTTTTGCAAATTGGGGCATGTGACAATTGCTATTACGTATTTCCTATTTATATTCAGTCTAATAATGAGAAGCAATTCAATCTGCCCATTGTTCTTTTACGGGTTCATTGTTTTCTTTCACATGGTATCAGAGCCCATGGCTTGATCCATTCCTTATTGGGTAAGCCTTTTCACATAGTGGAAAGAACACATAAAGAATTAGGTGTATTTTTTTCTTCTTTATTTTTATCTCTTCGGTAAGCCTTTTCACAAAGTGGAAAGCACACACACCAATAGATCCAGGTTTTGATCTAGACAAGAACATCGATTCTTGAAGATGGTGCTACCAGAAGCACTACCAGAAGAATATGAAGAGGTAAGAATCTCTTAACACCGGAAGGTTTATGGAATACCTTCAATGGAGATGAGTATGATGCATGGGAAATCAAAGTAATTAATTTGTTAAAATTACAATATTTGTGGCACTTCATCATTGAAGAGGATTCCATTGATCCAAAAAAATTTAATGCTTTGACAGAGTTTGAAAAAGAAAGAAGGAAAGTTGTCTCCTTATGTCTCATACAAGACAGTATAGACTATTCCTTATTTCATTACATTGTAGAAGTTGATACTCCAAAGAGAGAATGAGATACACTGAAAGAAGTATTTAGTGAAGAACAAATTGTAGAGGAAGCTGACTTTGCAAGTCACGAGGAATCCCAAAAACAAGTGGAAGACAGTCAATATGACTGTGTCTATGAGGCAGCCAGTGATGATGTAATCCCCACAAAGAATGTTGATCTTGTTGTGTTTGTTGATGACAGTGAAAACAAACCTGCTAATGTAACAGTACTCAATGATGTGAGTGATAGTCTCTCACAGCAAGAGACAGTTGATAGAAGCATAGAAGTTGTAACAGTTGCTGAGAATGAGAAACAACCACTTGACAGAACCACACTAAAAACAACAACATGCAGTCCACCCGAAAACCAAAAAACCATAAGTTTGAGGGAGATCTATGAGAAGACTCCTGTTAGTGATGAGCATCTACAATATGCTCTGTTTTCTTCTCAACTCACAATTTTTGAAGAAGCAATGAAGGATGCACAATGTGCACAGCAAATGAAGAAGTCAATAATGAAGTAGTTTCCATTGATGAGAAACACCAAGATGTGAATGCTCTCCAAGAAGAGTTGAAATATATTCATATCTTTTTTTGACAGAAATTTTCAGTGTGCAGGTAAAATAGACAACCATAAAAATCATATTGAAACAAAATAAGAAGACTTGCACTATGTTCCAGAAGCTGAAGAAGAACAACTACTGAGCATCAAGATCAAAAATACAAAGAAGAAGAAGTTAAAGTACACTTCAAGGAAGAAAGTCAATCTGAAGTTTTTTTAATGAAATGTAATCCTAGTTGAGACATAGACCAACGTGCATCTTTTTGCATTGATAGTGTTGAAAGTATTGTCCTAGTTGAGATTAAGGGGGTGTGTTAAGAATTGTAATCTCAACAGACCACTATTAATAATGCATTAATTAGTTAGTTAGTTGAGTAATTGAGTTGGTCACATTACCTAGAATTAGTGACCCATAGTATTTGATGACCCATGGTATTTACCCATGGTTTTGCTATTATGTAATCCTACAAATACATTTGCTTAATATTGAAAAAGTGATCAATACGCCAATATATACAATGGATTTGATTTTAAAAAATATGCCCATAGTGCTTATGGGAAGAGGGGGAGAGGCAAGAGATGGACCAATAAGTCCAATGTTCAGTGTAACTAATGCAAGAAGTATGGGCACTATGAATGAGAATGTAGAAAGAAGCAAGATGACCAGAACAATAGCAAAGCCAATGTCTCCAAAGAAGAAGAAGGCTCGTCAGAGGTGATGATTCTGTCTTTTCAAGTAAATCAAGAACACTGCAGCTCAGATCTATGGCTACTAGATAGTGGCTACAACAATCACATGATAGGTAACAAGTAATTATTCTCTAGTTTGGATTCCTCTGTTGTCACAAATATCAAGCTAGGAGATGACTTTCTGTTTCTAGCAAAAGGAAAAGGTACTTTTCCTGTACTTACTAAGCAAAATGAAAAGAAATTCATTCATGAGGTGTTCTATGTACTACGTCTGAATGTCAATATGATCAGTATAGGTCAATTACTGTTGGAGCAGGGTCCCGCAGCTACAGAAGAAGCTGCTAGTTTTGGCGGAAAGAAGTTAAGATAGAGCTACGACGCCGTAGCACATTTCCAGCTGGAGAGCAGAGCCGGAAACCATGACTTTTAAGATAGAAAAGTCAAGAAAGGAAACGGTACTTGAGCGGTTGAGAAGAGAGAGCTCAACCACTGCATTGAAGGCAACGGCGGAAGACAGGAGGGCTCAGCGACCCTCATAAAGAAGAAGGAGCAACGAGGCTGAAGCATTGAAGGCGAAGGACAAAAAAGCGAAGCGGTGCATAGTACCCATGATCAGTGCCGAGAAGCATGGAAGACTGCAGAGAGCTGTGGTGTGACGGAAAGCGGCTACCTCAAGTACAGATATGGCTGACTGTCACTAGTTAGGGTTTTGGGTTACTGTTGGGACAAGCCCACGGTGTTGTAATGGCAAGACCTTCGGGCTGCCTATAAAAGGATATATTTTGTATTGTAAAGGGGTTAGCTAGTCATTCTGTTGGTTAGTTAGTTGATTTATTCAGTTGTTAGTAGTGTTTTGCAGATTATTAGACTGTTGTAAAAGCCTAGCTCTGGTTTTGTTATTAGCGGTAGCCATCTTACGGTAACCAGTAGTTGGCTTATAGAATATGTATGTAACGATCCGCAGGGATCGACAGAGAGGGAAGAGTATATTGTAGGAGAGAAATATAGAAAAGAAAAGAGATCTAAGAGAGAAGATCTTAAGCTGCATATGCGGTGCAGCATCACTGTGTTTTACCTTCCCCTGAGCTATAATAAAAACACAATTCTGTGGACGTAACTTCCATCCTGGAGGTGAACCACGTTAAAATCAAGTGTTATACGATTGGTTTATGTGTTATGTTTACTTACGCATTTCTCAGTCAGTTCATGGACTTTTTTTAAAGTTTAATGAATGAATGTGTTAATCAATTCACAGCAATATAGAAGGGTAAACATAAGTTAAAGTCTTTGGCATGCTGTATATGGTTCATTTATGCTTTGCGTAAAACAGTCTCTATTGCAGTATCGAATAGCCTTGTATGATAAGTCTTGCACATCGACATGAGCAACGCTAAGTGCGCTAAACCGTGGAGGTAGGATATCACAGAGAGGTGATACCGCACCGGCAGAGGAGCTGCGGTGCGCGATACCGCAGGTTAAGGACTTAGCGTTGGGCAGGAACTGCGTGTCGCACAGTGCGCGGCGATGCGATAAGGTCAGAGATATCGCGAGTCTGGGAAAGTGCGCGCCACAGGAAAGGATCACGCGACGGTATAAAGGAATATCTCGCGGCTAGGAGAGCTGCGAGGCGAGGAGATCGTGCGACGCGAGCAGGAGATCGCGCGACGCGCAGAAAGAGACCTCGTAGCTAGGAGAGCTGCGAGCCACTAGTGGGATCGCCACAGAACCTGGTCCAAGACACTTGAGTCCTTGGCCAACCCATTAGAGTCACTTTGGGTGAGACTTCAGGCCGCTTTGCGGTCTGTCGCCGAAAGGGCCAGTGATCTAGGGGTGTTGTTGGTTGATTATAGTTAACCCGGGTCTGCCCATAGCAGCCAACAAATGGTTTCGTTGCCGGTTTTGAACAACTGAGCACTAATGTTCTGTTGGCATCCCACCAGAGAAGAGTTTCACCAGTGGCTGGATTCAAACCTAACGGAGTTTGCCAAGAAAGAAAATTGGAGCCCTAAACTAAGCATAGAGGACTGGTTACAAAAGCATATTGCTTCAAATATACACGCCATATTTTTTGCAACCTATGGAAACGAGCTTTTCGACTGGTTATCCAAGTTGACAGATAGGGACATATTCAAGAAGAAAAGAAACATTGTCTGGACACTAGATCTGATTCAGACCGTGCAGAACCTCGACAATCCCATTACGAGAGCAGTAGACTTCTGGCTTGCGAGTGTGCTAGGAGGCTTTGTTACAGAATTTGTAGTTGACCAGAGAAAAAGCTTCAACGAGGCTGAGCGGTACATCTTCAAAGGATATCGTGGTAAGTACCTAAAGTCTCTAAACTTGTCCATTAAGATGCTGCTACATGAAAAAGGAGTAATGGACATGATTTCAGATGAATAAGTAAAGATAGTAATGTCACAAGAGTTTGAAAGTGATTTTGATGACATTGGACGCACACGTAGTGGCAAGAAATATAAGGTAGCTTTCGGCTCTCCTGTATTTGGAGATAGTTCAAACAATATTAGGCAACCGAGTCCTAGTACCACAGAAGAACCAGAGGGGGGTACCCCTTACCATCCCTATACCCCACAGAAACAGACCGGGACTCAGAGTAATCCCGTAGGTACTCCATCCATTAGCTCACAGACAGTACCTACTGCCGCTACATCACCTTCACCTACACCGCTGAGTGGTAGTAATCTAGTTAATCAGAACCCACCGCAGAGAAATAGAATGGGAGATGATATGAAGCTACCTACCTTTAAGGGTACAGGAGCAGAGGACCCGGAACAACATTGGTTTCTATGTGAAGCCATGTGGACCATTAAAACAATCAACGAGGATAACCTTAAACTTGTACAGTTGGTCACTACACTCAGAGATCGAGCTTTAACATGGTACATAAAGTATACCACAGTACCTAAGACACTTGCCCAGGTCAAGAATGCCATGATTAAAGAGTTCAAGAAACCTAAGTCTGAATCTTAGTGCATTACAGAGCTCAAGGATATTAAGCAGCTACCATCAGAATCAGTATGGGAATTTGACCAGAAATTCAAAGCTCTTATAGACCAAGTAAGTTTTGAGTTTGCGCCGGAGCAGCATAAGGAATGGTTTATTGCAGCGCTGCTCCCTCACATCAGAGTGCCACTAATGCAGTAGAAACTCCAGACGCAGGATGACGCGTTGGAGATGGCGATGAAGCTAGAAGCTTCACCTTTAGCAGAAACCAGTGCAGGCATGACAACTCTACAGAACTAGTTGGCCAACCTCACGTTACAGATACACGAACTTAAGAAAGGAAAAGAGGTTATGCAAGACATATGGTGCTTACGATGTAGAGCACAGGGTCATACCAAAGACAACTGTCCGGTCTTTGCAGAATATTTAGCGTCAGGGGCTCCTAACCCCTTACCATGAACACAAGGGCCATGGTGTGAAATATGCAAAACACAAGGACACCCACCTTAGCAATGCCCTTTGCTTCAGAAGTATGTACAAACACCTAAGAACCTATACTGTGTCTTCTGCAGTTTTGTCGGACATGATGAACATAATTGCCGAGCCTATGATCTCATGTTGGATAGAAAACATGACATATACAGAGTCCAGTCAGAAACACAGGGTCCAGCAGCAGGACCACAGCCTGACCCGACTTATGGTGGCCGGGGAGGAGGATTCAGAGGACGAGGCCATGGAGGAGGCTTTGCAAGAGGAGAAGCCTTCGGCAGAGGAGAGGGTTTTGGCCGTGGTCGCGGACCAATCACTTGTTATAACTGCGGAGTTGTAGGACACTATGCTAGGGACTGTCATAGCCCCACTACCACTTGTAACTACTGCAAATCTTATGATCATACTATAGAGGAGTGTCCTATCTTGATAGCTAAGATCAAAGACCCTAAACTAGTAGTACACCAAAACATCCAGCTTATTGTTGCTGAGCAGGCGGAACCAGAACGAAGAGTCAGTATTGTGACCCGTAGCGGTGCTTCCACCAGTGGGACATCACAGGAGACCGAAAAGAACACAAGTCAGGAGTGGGTGCACAGAGCTCCTGGTAAAGCAACAGCACTCGACCTACAAAAGAATACAGAGACATTTCAGGAAGCCAAGGCTTCCTTCGATGAACCTACACAACCAGGATCGCAGGTACCGCCGTCTAGGGGCGTACCGCAGCAAGCACCTTGTGGCGATAGCCCAGAATAGATACCGCAGGCTACCACATCGGGAAGATGCGACGAGGATGAATCGACAGGAAGTATACAATCCTTCCTGGGCAGTTGCTTGAAGCTCTTGAGAAATGAAAAAGCTATCGGCGAGCTACAGCGCATCATAGATCAGTGTCAGCAACCTTCTCTCTCGGGCAGTGCACACCGCGTTGTTCATAATATTACAGGACATACAAGGACCGGAAGAGAGATGAAACTCACAGCACAGATTGGAGAGTTCGAAATGGACGAAGTCGTCTTAGATCTGGGATCAGAGGTGAACATTGTAACTAAGCAGACATGGGAATAGATGGGTAGCCCTCAGTTAGTCAGATCACCTATCCACCTGAGATTAGCTAACCAGCAGCGAGTATCACCATTGGGTCGACTGCCATAGGTGCCAGTTGACATTGACGGAGTTCGTACTTTTGCAGACTTCGAGGTTATAGAAATTATGGGCGACAGTCGACCGTATCCAGCACTATTAAGTATCGATTGGGCGATTGGTAGCAAGGCTGTCATCGACCTAAAGAGAAGACAAATGACCTTTGAGGATGCGCAGCTCTGGGTCATCGCACCGCTGGATCCTTACCAAGGTCCTAGATACATTGAACCTATCCGAGTAGAGGAGGAGGCACATAACATGGATAGTCTCTACCAGATGACTGCGAACCAGAGCGACTACATCAATCCAACCGAAGAAGGGAACATTAGTTGGCAATGCGACAGCTCATGCGCATCGAATTCCGATGTTGGTCTAGAGAACTGGTAGAACAGACTTTACGAAGTCTCAGCGTGCAGATGTGCGTTTATGAGTAAGTCACTGCGATGGATTGGCACAGAGATCACTGAGATTCCATCATATCATGGTCTGACAGATATCCAGGACTTCTTTGAGAAGTTTGAGCAATAGATTCCCTACGAGCAGAGGATCGCAGCTATGGACCTTGCAGTACGAAGCACACCTATAAGATAGTGGTATGCGCATAAAGAGAATATCGCATCATGGGATGATATTAAAAGACTGATGGCGATCAGATTTTCTGATGACAGAGAGTATGTCCAGCAGAAGTACACAGAAGAAACTGACCCCAGGGCACACATTCAGACATGTGAACAGAACTGGTCGGACATTCTCGAGGATGAATGGTTTCACAAATTCATTCACACATTGGACACAGTTCCAAGGAACTGGTACACAGAGACTGAGTTGCGCAAGGGGACGAACACATGGTCACTTATGACAGACAGTTTCCTACTTACCTTCGCGTTTGAATTAGAACATCCAAGTGTTGCTCAGGCCCTAGACATAATCAAGATCAAGATATTCGAGGACTGTACCATCTCAGTGCAGGCTCAACCTGAGTGGCCCATCCAGTTGCAAGACGCGCTTGAGTGCTATAACTTCGCAGCAAATCCAGAAAATGAAGATAAGGATGAGGATGAGGATCCTCGCAACACCAACATTCCGGAGTCAGAAGGGACTCGCGATGTTGGGGGACCACAGTTAGAGATTCCAGCAATCACCGAACCTATCAAGATTAAAAAGATCAATATTGGCACAGACGCAGAACCTAAGTTTGCCTCTATTGGAGACTATTGGAATGATGAAACAGTCGGACAGATTGCTGACTTGTTACATGACTATCAGGACCTATTTCCCACCAAGTTCACAGAGATGAAGGGAATAGTTGGAGACCTGGGAGTTATGAGGATACCATTGAAGGAGTATGCTAGACCAGTTAAGCAGCGTCCATATAGATTGAATCCATGCTACAAAGAAAAAGTAAATGATGAAATAGATAAGATGCTAGCAGCAGGCATCATTGAGCCGGTAGAAGAAAGCGAATGGGTTAGCCCCATGGTCGTACAAGAAAAGAAAACAAAAGGAGACATCAGGATCTGTGTCGATCTGCGCAAGCCCAATGATGCATCGCTTCACGATCCATTTCTGACACCATTCACTGATGAGATATTAGACAACATGGGAGGACATGAGGTCTACTCCTTCACTGATGAGTTTTCAGGCTACCATCAGATCAGAATACATCCAGAAGATCGGTCCAAGACCACCTTTGCAACAGAATGGGGATCGTTCCAGTATACGGTAATGCCCTTTGGTCTTAAGAATGCACCAGCTATATTTTCTAGAGTAGTCATTGCTGTATTTAAAGAATACATTCATAAATTCTTAGAAGTATATTTTGATGATTGGACTGTATTTGGAATAATTGACAAGCATATAGGAGACTTAAGACTGATGTTAGAGAAATGTAGGCAGTACCATATTTCTCTAAACTTGAAGAAATGTATATTTTGTGCACCATTTGGTATTTTGTTGGGTCACATTGTTTGCAGACAAGGCTTGATGGTAGACCCCGTGAAGATCACTATCATTGTAAATCTTCCAGCACCCAACTCAGTCAAGCAACTGAGGACAGTACTTGGTCATACCGGGTACTACAGAAATTTCATCAAGGGCTACGCAAAGATTACAACACCAATGGAGAAATTGCTCAAGAAAGATGTAAAATTCCTATGGAATGAGGAATGTTAGCAGAGTCTAGACATGCTTAAAGAGAAGATGGTTACAACACCCATCCTAGTATTTCCCGACTGGACTAATCCATTTCATGTACATGTGGATGCGTCTGGCATCGCATTAGGGGTTGTTTTAACACAACCAGGAGAAGGGGACATTGACCACCCTATCGCATATTCCAGCAGAAAGCTCTCGACAGCAAAAAAGAACTACACCACAACTGAAAGAGAAGGCCTATCTACGGTGTATGCGCTGCAGAAGTTCAGGCACTACCTATTGGGTGCCCCGTTCAAGATGTTTACTGACCATTCCACGTTAAAGTATTTGGTCAATAAGCCAGTGTTAGGGGGGAGAATCTACAGATGGTTACTCCTCTTTCAGGAGTATGATTTTGAA
>LPNX010862404.1:156007-183483 GCA_001517045.1 Pseudotsuga menziesii
ACACGTCTGCGAATCGGAGAAACTGAATTCCCCCACTTGGGCCTCCACCACCTCAATCCTCCATCACTTCGATAGCAAGCTTACTAACAAAGGGAAAGCTTGGGAAGAACACAACAGTGCTCCAAGGGACAAAGAGATGCAGACTCAAGCATAAATCTTGGCAACAATGGACTATAGTTTTGTTACTCTCAAAGTTCTCTTATCTTTCCCCCCCTCTTCAATGTACCAAAGGGTTCCTTATATAGCTTCACAAGGGATAATGAAGGGTCGAATCCGAGCGATCTCAAGGTATATGGAAGGCCAGGAGTCATATGAGTCGGATCCAAGTCAAGGAACGCTCCAAAAGGATTTGGATTATTCATACATCCCGATGTACGCGACTATCGGGGATATATCCGCGTATGTACGCGGTTATCGGGGTAAAAGCCGCGTATATCATCTTTAAAATAGTTTTAGGGATGGTCAATGATACATCAAAGGATAAAATGTGGTCCATTGGGTCTAAAGAGTCTGCAACGGGACAGGGGAAGGCCATACAAAGTGTGATTCACCTAGTGTGGTGAAATCCGATATAACAGTTGTGAAATTAAGTACAGCACAAGTCAGACAGCCGCTAAGGATGAAGAGTCAAGCGCCAGAAGTAGAAGTTGTCACCAAATTCTCTACTAACGAGAAGAAGAATGCCGAGCCAATCAATGAAGATAAGAAAGCAGAGCAGAAGAATCATGAGAAGAAATCTCCCGCTAGGCGGAAAGTAAAAATGAGAAAAAGAAAGCAACGGGAGAAGGTCGCCGACCTATCTGATCAGCTAAGAAAAGCACCAAAGATTGTGGAGGCAACGCAACAAAAATCTGATGATCAGAGGCAGCATGTGTACCTTGAGCACCTCGAAGAGAAGAGAAGTGGAAGAGGACAGCAAACCCAGCAGTCGGTAGAATTCCTGGAGGCAGGCAAAGGCTTGTTCTCGGAACGGAATTCATGGTTTGTATCTCTTTCATATACAAGGCTCCAGACTGAAGGAAATGTTTGAGAAGGCTGGAAAATACAGACTTTCCTTGTGATAAATCTGTGGAAAACCTCTCAAACACTAAAAGGCTCTCAAAAGGTTTCAGGAGCGAAGAGGGCGAAACCATGACATTCGGCAGGAAGGATAAGAGAGCCCAACGAACCAAGTTACATAAACTATAAAGAGAGTGTCGAAGTGATGCAGAAGGAAGTCATAGGACTTCGTGACAGGTTGCAGAGGGCTTCACATGAAGCCAAGGCAAAGCTACAGCAGGAGAAGCCCGCTGGAGGTGGCTCGAGGGCGAGCCACAAGTAAGTGTTAGGGGACTGTTGGAGCAGGGTCCTGCAGCTATAGAAGAAGCTGCTAGTTTTGGCGGAAAGAAGTTAAGACAGAGCTACGACGCCGTAGCACGTTTCCAGCTGGAGAGCAGAGCCGAAAACCATGACTTTTAAGATAGAAAATTCAAGAAAGGCAACGCTACCTGAGCGGCCGAGAAGAGAGAGCTCAACCACTGCATTGAAGGTAGCGGCGGAAGACAGGAGGGCTCAGCGACGCTCATAAAGGAGAAGGAGCAATGAGGCTGAAGCATTGAAGGCAAAGGACAGAAAAGCGAAGCGGTTCATAGTACCCATGATCAGTGCTGGGAAGCATGGAAGACTGTAGAGAGCTGTGGTGTGACGGAAAGCGGCTACCTCAAGTACAGATATGGCCGACTGTCACTAGTTAGGGTTTTGGGTTACTGTTGGGACAGGCCCACGGTGTTGTAATGGCAAGACCTTCGGGCTGCCTATAAAAGGATATATTTTGTATTGTAAAGGGGTTAGCTAGTCATTTTGTTGGTTAGTTAGTTGATTTATTCAGTTGTTAGTAGTTTTTTGCAGATTATTAGACTGTTGTAAAATCCTAGCTCTGGTTCTGTTATTAGCGGTAGCCATCTTACGGTAACCAATAGCTGGCTTATAGAATATGTATGTAACGATCCGCAGGGATCGACAGAGAGGGAAGAGTATATTGTAGGAGAGCAATATAGAAGAGAAAAGAGATCTAAGAGAGAAGATCTTAAGCTGCATATGCGGTGCAGCAGAACTGTGTTTTACCTTCCCCTGAGCTATAATAAAAACACAGTTCTGTGGACGTAACTTCCATCCTGGAGGTGAACCACGTTAAAATCAAGTGTTATGCGATTGGTTTATGTGTTATGTTTACTTATGCATTTCTCAGTCAGTTCATGGACTTTGTTTACAGTTTAATGAATGAATGTGTTAATCAATTCATAGCAATATAGAAGGGTAAACATAAGTTAAAGTCTTTGGCATGCTGTATATGGTTCATTTATGCTTTGCGTAAAACAATCTCTATTGCAGTATCGAATAGCCTTGTATGATAAGTCTTGCGCGTCGACACGAGCAATGTTAAGTGCGCTAAACCGCGGAGGTAGGATATCACAGAGAGGCGATACCGCACCGGCAGAGGAGCTGCGGTGCGCGATACCGCAGGTTAAGGACTTAGCGTTGGGCAGGAATTGCGTGTCGCACAATGCGCGGCGATGAGATAAGGTCAGAGATATCGCGAGTCTGGGAAAGTGCGCGCCGCAGGAAAGGATCACACGACAGTATAAAGGAATATCTCGCGGCTAGGAGAGCTGCGAGGCAAGGAGATCGCGCGACGCGAGCAGGAGATTGCGCGACGCGCAGAAAGAGACCTCGCAGCTAGGAGAGCTGCGAGCCACTAGTGGGATCGCCACAGAACCTGGTCCAAGACACTTGAGTCCTTGGCCAACCCATTAGAGTCACTTCAGGTGAGACTTCAGGCCGCTTTGCGGTCTGTCACCGAAAGAGCCAGTGATCTAGGGGTGTTGTTGGTTGATTATAGTTAACCCGGGTCTGCCCATAGCAGCCAACAATTACTTCAAAACCAGTATTATATTCAGTTTTTTGATACATGTTGTGTTATCTATGATAAACCTCCTAGTAAGAGACTCATAGCCAAAGTTGAAATGACCAAGAATAGAATATTTCCTCTCAGTCTTAGGAGTGCCAACCTTCCACAACCTGTAGCTCATACAGTTTCCAGTCAAGATGAATCTTGGTTATGGCACTGTAGATTCGGTCATCTTCCCTTCAAGAGTCTCAATCTCCTGCACAAACATCAATGGTCAAAGGATTATCGGTTATTCATGAACAATCCAGCACCTGTGAGGATTGTATCACTGGTAAACATCATAGGGACAGTTTCCCCACTTCCACATCTCAAGCCAAAGAGAATCTTGAGTTAGTTCATACATACCTCTGTGGACCTATGCAAACCCTATCCATAGGAGACCGTTTTTATTTTCTGACCTTTATTGATGATTTTAGCATGAAAACATGGATTTTTTTCCTCAAGAACAAATAAGAGATCTTCTCCAAGTTCAAAGAGTTCAAGGCTCTCACTGAGAAGCAGTCTGGAAAGTTCATCAAAATGCTCAGGTCAGATGGTGGAGGTGAATATGATTCACATGAGTTTTCATACTTCTGTAAGCAACATGGAATCCAGAGACAGTTCACCACCAAATACACTCCACAATAGAATGGAGTTATTGAATGGAAGAACCAGACCATCATGAACATGGCCCATACCATGCTGTCACACAAGAAGCTATCAGATGAGTATTGGGCTGAAGCTGTTGGATGCTGAGTCTACTTGCTCAACAGGTCACCCACAGTGATTCCTAAAGAAGCATGGAGTGGCACTAAGACTAGTGTCTCACATCTCAGAATATTTGGTTCTATTGCATTGGAGCATATACCTAAAGAAAATTGGATAAGAAGAGTGAGCATTGCATTTTCATTGGTTATAGTGAACAACACAATGCATACAAGCTATATAATCATGTCACCAAAAAACTTGTGGTGAGCAGAGACGTAAAGTTCATTGAAGACAAACGCTGGAGTGATCCTTCAGACATACAACATGAAGAACATTCACATCAGCCAGATCTACCTATCATACTTCCAAGATTGGAAGTGCAGTAGCAAGAAGAAGCAACGAAGAATCCACCACAACACCAGAAAACCAAAAGCTTGAGGGAGTTATATGAACAGATTCTAGTTCTTGAAGATCCAATTCAGTATGCTCTCTTCTCTTGTCCGCCCACATATTTTAATGAAGCAATGAAGGATGCACGGTGGGTAAAAGCCATGAATGAAGAAATTGACGGCAATAGAGAAAAATCAGACTTGGGATCTTGTTGATATCCCTGCAGACAAAACCAGTATTGGAGTCAAATGGGTCTATAAGACCAAAATGAATGAAAAATGGGAACTTGAAAAGCACAAGGAAAGGTTGGTTGCCAAAGGATATGCACATAAGTATGGTGTAGATTGTGATGAAAACTTTGCTCCTGTAGCAAGGATGGATACCATCATCAGAGTTGTACTTGCCATTGCAGCACAAAATCAATGGCCTGTGTATCAAATTAATGTGAAATCTGCCTTTCTTAATGGAATTCTTGAAGAAGAAGTTTATGTTGACCAACCACTTGGCTATACTGTCAAAGGTCACGAAGACAAAATGTATAAACTGAAAAAGGCCTTGTATGGTCTAAAACAAGCTCCACGAGCTTGGTACAGTAGGATTGAATCCTACCTCATCAACAATGTTTTTAGTAGAAGCAGCAATGAGCCCACTCTGTATGTCAAAGCAGAGCAAGGTAAAATATTGATGGTATGTCTTTATGTTGATGCCATGATTTACACTGGTAATTTGATGCTTGAAGATTTCAAGATAGTCATGAAAAAAGAATTTGAAATGACTGATCTAGGACTGATGAAGTACTTCCTTGGCCTGGAAGTTACTCAAACTAATAAAGGTATTTTTATCTTCTAGCATAAGTATTCTACTGATATTTTGCAAAGATTCAGAATGGATAAGTGTAAACCAACAGAAACCCCCATAGCTCTTGGCACAAAGTTAACCAAGAATGATGATAAACCAGCAATAAATAGTACACTCTATAAACAAATGGTAGGAATTTTAATGTACTTGACTGCAACTAGACCTGATTTGATTTATGATGTCAGTCTTATTTCCATATTTACGGAGTCTCCCAAAGACTCTCACTGGAAATTTGGAAAAATAATTCTAAGATATGTTGCAGGAACACGTGGATATGGCCTCTGGTACACTCATACACCAGACAATACTCTCACAAGGTACACTAATAGTGATTTTGCAGGTAGTCTTGATGATGGGAAAATCACATTTGGTTATGCTTTCCATTTGGGTACAAATCTGATCTCTTGGGCATCTCAGAAATAGTCCATTGTGAGCATGTCTTCTGCAGAAGCAGAATATTTAGCAGCCACCACATGAGGAGCTTGCCATGCAGTTTGGCTAAGAAGAATATTAAAGGATATGGGACACACTACAAAATATCCCACTTCTATTTTCTGTGATAATAGCTCTGCAATACAGTTGTCTAAACATAATGTATATCATAGAAAAAGCAAACACATTGACAGTTGCTATCATTTCATTCATGAGTTAGTCAATGATGGACAAATTTATTTACTATTTTGTGGCTCTATGGAGCAGTTGGCTGACATGTGCACCAAACCATTAGGAACATCTACATTTGCATATCAGAGAGAGGGCTTAGGCATAGACAGTGTTGAAGATGTACTACCAGTTGAGATTAAAGGGGTGTGTTGAAGATTGTAATCTCACATGTGGTTAGTTAGTGAGTAAAGTCACCCTTGGTATTTTCACATAGTATTGCTATTATGTAGTTCCTATTTGCATTCAGTCTAATAATAAGAAGGCATTCAATCTGCCCAATGTGCTTTTACGGCTTCATTGTTTTCTTTCATAATATTATCGATCGACCTTTGACCAACAACTCCTTGTAGCTCACAGTTATACGAGGTGGCTTAAATCTCATAGTTCTTCAAGTTTACGATGCAAAGGATAAACTCTGCGACTTGCACCAACAACTGGCATGACGGGAAGGTGGCTCATTTTTGTTACTCCTCTCTACTTCCTTCCTAATCCGGTCTTAAATGAGCAATTGTTCTCAAACAACAATACCAGATCACATTCAAAGAATTCAAGCTGTGGGACTCCCTTCTGCGGCTTCACTAGAATGTGCCTCATGACTCCAAATTAGACATCCTGGTCATGGATTACTGCCATGTTGGATTAACATTCAGTTGAATGTGCCGAATATTTTGTGGGTCCGCTCCGCACAGGCCTCACACTGATCTTCTTGACCTCGTATTGCACAAAATGTAGGTTTACTGCATGGCTCTTTGATCATGGCCCTTAGTCTTTCTTACAACACCCCCTTTGCGCCATGAGGTGTGCATGTCACCCGAGGTCGAACCCTAGACTTCCATGTGACTACGCATATCGATCCCACGTACATAGGCACTAGAACTACCACCACGCAAAAGGAAAGTATTCAACTCTCCTTTGCAGTCGAACAATTGACATGTTCGCAAGTTCTCTGCGGCCTCCCGTAGAATGCTTCCACCTTCTGGGTATCTATACAAGTTACTTCATCTTCCATAGTAGCGACGACTCCTTTTGCAAAGAACTAGTAGGTGCATCTAGTCAACAAAGAACATGGGTCTCTTTCTCTCCATAGATTTTTGGTTGATCATTCTATCTACACAAAAAGGATGTTGGCGTTGTAAATGCTCGACTCTCCTCCTTCACCAACGATTGTCCCTACACAGATTTCTTCCCAAGTGCTTCCTTCCACCAATATTAGCATACTTGACGTGAAATTCCACCATTCTCGTTGAAGATAACAACTATGAATATAACCTCTGCAACTCCACCCTCATCAGTAGTTATAGCTTCTTTTTAGACAAAACGACTACTTCTATTAATTGTTCTTCTGAAATGCATTCAGCGCGGCTAGATATGTGACCTTCACGCCGAAGATACATCTCTCTAGATGCAAACACAAGTTTAATCCCAAAGACGGTTGTTCACTAGAAGTTGCATCAACTCACACATCCCATCATGGTCTGACATCTTCAAAAAAAATTCAAAGTTCTTACAACATGATTACAATTTTTTGCTGCAATTAAGACCTCCAAGAGAACCTCTATCTGATGCTTATGACCTCCACCAACGCAACCAAAAAAATGTGTTGATGACTACCTTTACATTGCGGCACCTCACGGATCTCTGGCCGAAGCTATGATCGGCGGCCTCCCGTCAGCTCTACCAACACAGCCTCCAAAGAATATACTCCATGTTGGTGCAAATCTACAGATCTATCACTTCCATTAAAAAATATAAGATCATATCCACACAGCAATACATCCCTTCTTTCTGTGATAAACCATCATTAGGTCATGGCCTCAAGAATTTATTATTAGGCTCTTATATTTCCCCCATGAGACATCCGCGACTTGCAACCTCAAGCCAACTATGTCCCTTTCCTCGCGGATCTCTGCCTTCAAACTCCACACCTCAATTTTCCAGCATGCATGTTCCTTCAACATCTGCACAAACCTAATAAGATACACATTCAATCATCTTTCGCGTGGGCATCGGCTTTGGAAGATATAGAACGGCTTTCCTCAGGAATCTCCGGCATATATAACTATTTGCAACCATACAACTATGCATTAGAGAGAATTTGAGGTAAAAAATCGGCCTCCTAAGAGATGTACTACAAAAATATAAGATATATTAAAATATTATGAGTTAGGGGTTTTATGGGGTGGGTATATATGACAACTCATCTCCTACATTACTTTTTATGCACAATATAAATAACCATGGTTGAGTTACTTTTCTAAATTGACTATAAATAAAATGAATAAAATAACTCTACAATGATGTGACTAAGATTCATTGTAAATTCCCAAAAAAGTATTATCCTTTAGCATTTATTTGTATTGAACTTGTAAATAATATAAAACAAAAATGAATTTAATTTATATGCATAACTAACATATTTTTTTCATATAAATATCATTCATGAATTTATTTTATTTTAAAAGTACAGGATATATATATATTAGTTTGACATTATGATATTAAATACAATTGAGTGAATATATAATTTAAAATTAAAAAACATGATAATGACAATATATTATTTTATAAAAAAATGTGAAAAGACATTTTTATGAATTATGAGTACTTTACTTGAAAATGACAATAATATTATTTTATGATAAAGTGAATTGTGAGTATTTTACTTGAAAATAACAATAATATTATTTTATGAGAAAGTTTGAAATGACTTTCATTGTGAGTACTTCACTTTATGACTTAAAAGTACTTGTACCACTACCTTGGTTAACTATGGGTTTTCATCCACCATAGAAAATGTGACAAATAAACATTCTTAACTCATGCAATGCCACCTCAACCATGGGGGATGATGTCATCTACTAGAATGTAATTGGTTGATTTTTATAGTACATTTTGGTCCTTTTGAGGCCCATTTTTTACCTCAAATTCTCTCTAATGGATACCACTTATTGGAACATTCACCCACAAAGATAAAAATATATAGCAAGACAAGCACAAATTTCAATCACACAGGAGACACAAGTTTACATGGTAAAACCCCAAAGGGAAACATCCTCGAGATAATGGCATCATCATCTTATTGCTGAAGAAACAATAAGAGATTATAGTAGCCAATACTGCCTTTGATCACCTTGACTCTTTTGGATCCCTTGGCTCTTCTGGAGTACCCACACTCATGTTTCCTCTATGGATTACATGGATATATAGGATCTCGTACACATTTATAAGAAACTGACTAATTAATTATGCATTTTAATTTAGGTTTTCTTATCTCAATTGCAAGTTGAATAATAAGATCTAGATCCACATCTATGGTAAGTTGTTATCACCTTATCCAACATTAATGTGATCATTAAGACCACAATAGTATAGTCATGTACCTTGAGTAACATCTAGTTTTAATCTTTTACATTAAACTAAATGTTATCCCATATTAGAATTTAACCTCTTATACAAATTTTAATTCAGGTATGTGATAAACCTTGGTTTTTCTTTATAATTAAACCTTTGGGTGAGAGGTTAAATTCTACTACGGGATAGCATTTAGTTTCATGTATAAGATTAAACCTAGATGTTACTTAAGGTTATGTGTGTATATATATGTAATTCAATAATAATTAAACAAAACGATTTTAACAAGATCTAAAAGCAACCCAAATTCATTAGAGTAGTTAGGAATCCATTCTTGTACAAAAAGTAGCTAAAATGTGAGTTTTGAAAATATTTGTCCCAAGCATTAGTTAATGATGATGATGATGATAAACGTTAAGGAGTCACTTGGTTTTCTTTAAAATTTATTTTTATTGTCAAAAAGATTTAAGAGAAAAATTCCTAAATCACCATAATTGTGATGACTTAAAAGGTTGGAAAGGTGAGTATTGTAACAAATAGTTTGAAAATATTTTGAAATTGCACTATAATGTAGGTGTATGCATGGCATTCTATGAGAAAGTGATTTTCATCTTCATTCCCCTTCGTGTCACAAACATGTCATATTCTTTCATTCAATGGAATTTTGGGAAATGTCCAATGCCATATCTCACCATGGAGCTCATGAGAGTTTGTTCTTATTTTAGCAATATATTCTATCCATATGTGAGTGTGGTAGTTTCACCAAAATAATATTTTATATAGTAATCAAAATAATAGTGATAAAAATTATACATTTTGCAACCCTTAAAAGGTGTTCAAACCCATCCTAGAAGGGAAACTCAAAAAGAATTTTTCAAATAAAAGGTAAATCTTTTATACCATTTGTCATTTATGAAGGGAAACAAATATAATAAAATTTCAAAATAAGGTTCACATTTCCAACAACCCATCATTGTTTTCCTTCCCAATGCTTAGTTTCTCAATGAGCATTGTACTTTACATATTATATGAGGACGAATATGAATTGTGAGCAAGATACAAGGTTTACCACCCGATACTTACCCTTAGCATCTAATGACTAAAATCATGCATATTCTTGTTGGATCTCATCTATTTCCTTACACTTCAACAACAATAAATCTATCATTTATCTCACACCTAGATACCACGGGGGCTTCACTTGTTGATCAATATCCTATCACATTAGTTCATATTGTGGGTTTTAAAATTATCAAAAATCGAAGCAATATATTGCAAGTATTGGGTGGATGAGGGGTTGAAGGTGGGGGTGGGTAGGGTGGTTTATAAGGATTGAGGTATAAAAAGGGGTGGGGAGGAGGTTTTAAGTATGGGGAGGGGGTTTCAACAAAACATGTTTGGGTCAATATCTCTCGAAATTAAGGGTATTCTTTAATATCCCATGACCGCACGTGTTATGTGAGATGTTCACTAAGTGAAGTCCCCGTGCTAGATACACTACAAGAAAAAAACCTTCTAATGGAGGTTTTTGTGGAATTTTCACACAAAAAAATCCATTCATCTGTTGATAATTGAGGTCTCTAGTGGATGTGTGTGGCCACTGGAGGTTTTCAATCTGTGCACTTGAGCATACAACACAAAAAATTATGCTTAAATAAATTATGCACCAGTGCACCAAAATCGTAAGAGAATTGACCTACCGATGTGCCAAAATACTATGCACGCCGAAGACAACGTAGCTTGATGCAATTCAAAATATATGTATATTTTTCCCGTCAAAACTTGTCAGTGCATGACATGGAAATAGATGCACCAATGCATGTGGAAGTAAAAAGCACCAACCAAAATCCAAAAACATAATCTTTTAATTATAAAAAATGTATGGTGCTCCACATCTATCTAGACGCACTAGTGCCCCAACATTGTCCACACACCAGAGCACATTAAGGGGGAAAACATGAAGTTGGGAAACACTTTTGCTTGCTTTTTGACAAAACAAATTGCAAAATTTTATGTTTTCAACTTCAACCTCTTCAAACCGATATCTCCCTTAGGAATTTCACCTTGAATTAAACAAAAATGTTTTAGAGAATTGAATTAAATACGTACTCATATTTTTTTTTTTAAATTATCGACATTTAGTGGGGAAAATTTGGCGTGCACCAACGACATATACTTTAAAATTTTAAGTATGAATAATGAGTGACCTTTGTGCACCACATTTTTCTTAGAGATAGTTATTTATTTTAGGGAAACAAAATGTATACTCATAATCTACACTGATTGCAGTTGTGCATGGACTATAGTTGAGGATTTTTAAACTTATACGCTAATTTTTATTATTTATCAAAATAACATATGTACCAAAAACGGTGCCTTATTGACACATGTTTTTGCCGTCTCATTTTCTTTCAAAGTGACTCTCATCAAAAAAACTAAAAGCCTCCTTTTGAAGAGGACATGTTATACCCAAATCCGGTCACCACCATGTGATAAGACCTTTGAATTACATGTTTGCCCTTAATCCCAGCATTTAGAGTGGAAACCCCATGTTGTTTGTCAATTATACATGAAAATACTTAGCACCGTGCTTTCCCTCTAAACCATGAGCGATACCTTGCTCGCACCATCTGCATCTTGTTTACCATAAGCGGTGCCACCACCTGTGGCCTTTAGTCCATAAGCATTTATTATCTAAACCGCTCTGTCATCAGAGGAGAAAAGAGATACCCTAGGTAAAATGGGAAAAAGAGAAGTTTCTTTATGCTTCTAGATCATGAGCCTCGTGTCCTCCCTTATCCCTATCATTGTGGGTCAGTTGAGCTCGAGATCCCCCATCATAGGATCTTAGAGGCCACCTCATCCACAAATCTCTCAAAAACTCCTATCCATTGAGCCTTATAAATACAAGCTCATGTCCATGGTTGAGGGGGAGAACTATAGAGGTAATGCTATGCTGTTGGATTGACCACTTTGCCCAAGCCATTGGAGAGCATAGAGAGCAAAGTTGGAGCTTATGGGGATGAAGTGTTTGTCTCATGGAGATGCATGTCGACACTAAGGCTTAATTGGTTGTAAACTCCTCCATACATCTTGATGCAAAGCTGATTTTCGTCTTACATTACTGTTGTTTTGATTTCGCATGTACATGTTGTTAGATTCTTTAGTCACTAACATGGATAAGTAGATGATTTTCTGGTAGCTTTGATGTGTTTTCGTGTTTGATCTGTTTGCAGGTACACAGGCTCACTATCGAAGCAACATTCTAGGTGTCTACGACATCCAGGGAAGGTCTTCATCCTTTGTCATTCACTCATTTGTTCTGGATCTAAACCATTCAGACTAGAGGAAAAGCTTCTGTCCGCAAAAGGTGAAATATTCCTGGTTACAGAACACTGCAAGGAACAACCTTGTGATTTTTTAATTTTTTTTGGCTTCGTCTTTGTGATGATATTGAATTTTCATTGTCACTGATTTTTAAGTCACTAATTTTTTTAATGATAAAGTTTAGAAAAAAATAGTAAAAAATAGAAATCCTAAATGAAATTAAAAAAAATCTATATGATGAGAAAGTTGATTGAATGATGAATCTACTGGTATAAACTTTGACAGGTAATTCTCATTTTTTGCAGTGTTTCAACCTTGCTAAAGTCAGACATTTCTGAAAACTACAGAAATGGTGCTGGAAATGTTGACTAAAAGCTCTCGGCTGAGACATTTAAAATATCTCGGGTGATAGTTATTTTCGCTCGAAATATAACCCAAAGTCAAGAAAATCTCTCAGCTAAAAGTTCTTTTAAACTCTCGGACGAAAACTTAAAAGATATCTCGGCCGAGAGTTTTGCCACATAATGCTTCGAGAATCTTTTAGGGGCCAACACATTAAACTCCCGTGATTCTAACGACATTCCACAAATTCTCGGCCAAGAAGTGTATATATATAGGCTCTCGTTCGAGATAATTTTCATGAACTTCTCAATCGAGAATTGTTAATCTAATTTTCAGCCGAGAGTTTGCACAACATTTTTCAGCTGCGAGTTTGTAGAGCATTTTTCAGCCAAGAGTTTGCAGAGCGCTTTTCAACAGAGAATTTGCATATCATTTTTCAACTGAGAGTTTGAAAATTCCTTGTTCAGCCGAGAGTTTTCATATCTATATTGCAACCGATAGTTCACCTATCAGAGTTTGCAGATCAACCGAGATTTTTCATTATCCAAGTTCTTCAAACCACAAAACTTTTTTTTATCAAGGTATTTTCTTTAACCCCTGTTTTGGTAGGCTCTTATTTTTTTCATCAAACATCTTCTGTGAAAACTAAGACTATGGGGAGATATCCTTCTTGAAAAGCTAGAGCCTAGTAGTTTCAGATTATTTTTATCATTCACACATTAGGTACGGCAAGCATTTTCTCAAGGCCACCTGAGCCAGTTTCCCAACACTTAGTCATTTTCATGACTTTCTGCAAAGTTTATCCTGAAACCCTATTTAGGCAGATCCATAACTTCTTCCTCGTGAACTTTCAAGTCGATCTGAAGATGTGGACAAGTAGAAAAAACACCCATATACACAATGACCATATGGTGCGATAATTTTATTCAACCCACAACCTATGGTGGGCATTTCCCTGAGGACACTTAGGCATATTTGCTACTTTGGTGTAAAAGCAACTTGAACCCCTGTTTTGGCAGGCTATTAATTATGTCATCAAACACCTTCTATGAAAACTAAGACTATGGAGAGATATCATTCTTGACAAGCTAGAGGATGGTAGTTTCAGATTAATTTTATCATTCACCCATTAGGTACAACAATCATTTTCTCAAGGCCACCTGAGCCAATTTTCCAACACAATCATTTTCAGGACTTTCTCCAAAGTTTATCCTGAAAGCCTATTTTGGCAGATCTATAACTTTTTCCTCAGGCACTTTCAAGTCGATATGAAGATGTGGACAGGTAGACAAAACACCCATCTACACAATGACCATATGGTGCGATAATTTTCTTCAACCCACAAGCTATGGTGGGCATTTCCCTGAGGCCACTTAGGCAGATTTGCTACTTTGGTTTAAAAGCAACTTGAACCCCTATTTTGGCAGGCTGTTAATTTTGTCATCAAACACCTTCTGTGAAAACTAAGACTATGGAGAGATATCCTTCTTAACAAGCTAGAGCATGGTAGTTTTATATTATTTTTATCATTCACCCATTAGGTACGTTGAGCATTTTCCCAACACCACCTGCGCCAATTTTCCAACACTGTCATTTTCAGGACTTTCTCAAAAATTTATCATGAAACCCTATTTTGGAAGATCCATAATTTTTTCATCAAACATGCTTAATACAAAATAAGATCATGTTTAGGTATAAAAATAAATAGAGTACAGCTTGACCATATGCTGTGGGAATTTACTTTAACCTATGATTTATGGCAGGCATTTTCCTGAGACTACTTAGGTAATTTTACTTTCTCTGGTGCAAAACCTTGTTTTGCAAGACCTATAAGTTTTTCCTCAGAAGCGATTAAGGAAACCTGAGACCATGAATAGATATCCACTTCAACAAGATATAGCATGGTATCATGGTGTGGGAATGTTAGTCAAACCCTTAAATATGGAGGGAATTCTCTTAGAGTACTTTTGACTCATTTTTCCATACTTAGTCAATTTCCAAAGTTTTGAGAAACTTGCAATTCTTCTTCTCGAATAATGTCAGGTTTCAACATTAACTTAATGATAGCACTAGGACACAATCATTTGTCTTTCCATCCTCATGACACATGCCACAGCATCATACTTTCCATGTCATCAAGTTTCCTAAATGTCATTCAAATTTGTCTTTCACTGAGTTTTTCCCTACCAGATCATGTCCTTGCTTATTCATTTGTCATTACAAAAGTCCTTTGACATCAGTGGCAACCACATTCAACAATTTGGTAAATTTTTCGTACAATAGTGCTTATCATATTACTCTTGTTGGGTATTGTTGTTATCGTTTTTTCAATGTATGTATTTAACTCTCAATTCTCATATATTTTCATGCATTGGATTTTAGGTTTTAATTCCTTCAACATGGGAAATCGAAGGAATCACGAAAGAAAATATGATTGCACCAGAACTGATGAAGAGGCAAAGAAAGAGATAAAGCGTGAAAACATGAGAAAGTTAAGAGAAAAAAGAGCAATGGAAAGAAACATCGAGGCACTTGGTGGTGATGAAGAAATACAAAATGAGAACCTCACACATGGTGGTGATTAAGGAATGCAGATTGTCGAGGAACACGTTGATGAAAGAAATGAAGAACATGGAGGTGACAAGGAAATGACAAATGTGGAGCAAACTATGGGTAGCGTTGATATTGAGACCATGATTGGTGAGTAAATAAATTTTGATCTGTTTATAATTTAATTTATGATATAAACTTATATATATATTTGATTTGAAATTTCACAATTAGATAAATTTATATTTATTTTTATGTGTAGGGTCGACATCCAACATACAACATCCTACCACACTTACCAATTCACTTGCAACAATGTCGTCATTGAAGATACGTTTTTGGAGAATATGGATTCAAGTAAAATTGAAGAAATGGGACCTCCAATGCCTGATCATACATCTCGTTATAGAGTAAAAAAGATGGTCAAAGAATATTTTGAAGGTATTTTTGTCATAGAACAAGCTCAACTGTTAAAGTGAAAATGTCTAAGAAATGTAATGACATTATTGAGCATTCAAAATGTCAAAGAGGATAAATCAAATGAGATTGTATCACAAAATATGATATCGGTCCTTGCATCACTTGCAAAAAAGTGTTTTCATAATTACATGGTTTCTCATAAATCTATTCTAACAAGGGTTGTGGCAAAATACACTGTAAACAGTCGTTTGTTGTCTACGATTGCAAGAATGTTAAAAACATCAAGAAAAAGTTTATGGAAGAATAAAAACTTTAGGGTTCAATTAGATGAGGATGATGAAGGTCCATGTTGGGGTGTTATCTATAGGAAACCTTATCAAGATAGACTTCTGGATAATGTGAGGGACAAGGTGAAAGAGTTTTGGCATTTAAAATCTTGTGTCTTACCAAATGAAAAGGATGTTGTGCGACGTCGTAGATTGAAAGGAAACTATGAAACTCATGCCAAACACATAACAGAGATCACTCAAGTGGAAATGTTCAAAACTTTTATGGAGAGTAATGTTGATGTGAACATTGCCCTTAGCACATTTGTGAAACTTAAACCATGGTATGTCAGGCCCATCGTTGTTTGTGACACATGTTGTTGTCGATGCTATGTAGAATTTGATTTATATTATGAGACATTTCTAGATTTTGGCATGCAGGGTTATCCAAATAACCCCCCTCCTACGAGTGTTCGTGAATTTGTATCTAAAATATTATGTGCGCGAGCGAATGATCAAGTATTATATAAGAAACAATGCGTTGAAGGTGAAAAATGTGATGCATGTTCTGATCTGGACCTTTTTAATTCTAACTACCACATTGATGCAAATGATCCTCAATTATCAAATTGCATTGTGAAATGGAAGAGATATGATTATGTTGATTATACTCCTGTTACAGATTCAACGACAACATCAAGAAAGATTAATTTAGTTGAAAGTATATCTCTTTGACAGATTTTATGAATTTGTTCAGGGATCAAATATATAAATATATCAAGCACTCTCACTCAGCACGATGGAAGGACTTACATTTCAATCAATCATGAGATGTATTTGGAAAAGGAACAATATTATCCATTGTCGATTTTGTTGAAAATTACACTTTCACTCCGCAAAAGGAGATACAGAGTGAGTATTATCATTCAGATCAGGTATCTATACTTTTTCATATCATGTATAGACATTCAAAGCTTGATGTCAATGGTTTTGATAGCAATGAAAATAATCGTCAAGTGATTAAGTATCATTTCTACATCAGTGAGGATCGTACACATGATACATGTTTTTTCCAACATTATTTTGGTATGCTTTATAAATAATTATCAAGACAAAAGGTCACTTTTAAAGAGCATTGGGTGTAGTCAAATGGTTGTGTTGGTTAGTTTAAATCTGTGCGATCATTCTTATGGTTGTCTCACCTTCATAGAAACGCAGATGTTCACCACACATGGAGTTTTTCTAAAGAAGGACATGGAAAAGAAAAACATGATGGTGCTGGGGCATGCATGAAACGTGCACTTAGGAGATATCAAATGAATCACTCTACTTCTCGCCTTGCAAATTCAAATGATGTTGTTAATTGGTGCAAACAAAATTTGAGCCATGAATTCAATGAAAGGATGGGTAATGTGAGAAGGTTTTTCTGGAATATTGCAATGGATGATGTTGATAGATCAATGCCACATAATTGTACTGCAACCCCGAAAACAAGGGGCTTACACTCCATTAGGAGTAAGAAAATGACAGATATACACTCAATCAAGAAATGAAAGTACTCTTTCTTTTGTCTTGCATGTATTGATGATGTAGAGTCTTCGGATGAGTGTCAAAACTAGACTAACAAATTTGTGAAACCATGGAGACACCGAGAATTGACACCATTGCCCCCATTTGGAAATATCAGTGATGTAGAGTGCGACAATGAAGCGCTTGTGATTGACAAAGATTATGATCATGTTTCTGATTTAGTTAGAGAAGGTGAGGTATTTGCTATCATTACACTGGTAGATAATCCAGAAAAGGTGCATTATTATTTTCTGAGATGCACTAGGTCAAAAAGCACGTTGATGCAAGAATTTAAAGACCCGTCAAATCATACATATGGTGTGGGTTTAATGGTTTTAATGGGATATTTATTTACAGAAGTAAGGAAATGTAAATACCATATTCTTTTTCAAGACTATGAGTCAGATATTATATGTGCTCAATACAGTCATTTGGTCATAGCAATCTGGTTGCAATTGAAGGCAGTGAAGAGTAGGAAAAATTACAAGCATCGATAATGGAAATTGTCGATAAAAGATCATAATTCCATTCTTGATAATATGCCACTGGCACATTTCATATGAATAAAAAACACATCAAGGTTGACAATTTTTTGTTCTTTGATTCTAGGGTGGGTGGGTGGGAGGGGCCAAATGAGCTTCCACCTTCACGTGGTTGGCCTCGTTAGTAGAGAATATATATATAATTCTCGAAACTAACAGAATATATTTCTAACAATATTAATTTAAATATTTTATGGGTTTTGTTAAATCTAGATTCATATATGTTCTTGATGTTGCCGATGTTTTAATGGCTTTAAATATAAATATTGAATTAGTACATTACGGAACACCATTTCTATTTCTAGTGTTACATATAGTTATAACATAAGTAGGCACAAACTCATGATTTTGTATTAACTAATAAAGATAACTAATGAAGATATAGTTCAACCTCAAGTTATCTCAAAGTTTAATATGGAACTTCATCAATCATCTAGAGTTTACATTTTAGAGCAATTCTACTCGGCGATGTTGGAGCTTTAGTACGATCTTCAACCTATGTTGTGTTTGGAACTCCCTAAGGGTTTCAACATTGTTTATTATTTGGAACCTTTGGAACAAATATGTTCTCAAAAAATGAGATTAGTTCACTCGATTCATTTTTTGAACTATGAAAAGATTAGGTGGGAATGCAAGTTTTAGCTAAAGGTTCTATGATAGTCAAAGAGGGTAAGGTATTAAAGCCACTTGTAATTTTATTGTTGTTTTAGTATCTTGAGAAAGATTATGCAAATATCTTTGTAGAACTTTTGTTTCTTTTGGGATTAAGATGTGATTGTTTATGTGCATACCCTCCTATTGTATTATATTTTTTATTTAGTATTTATATTTAATTCAAATATAAGTATTTTTCAAAAAATTATTATATTCAAATTTATATTAAATGTGATGGTGTATGGAATAGACATATCTATTTATGTAATAAATATCATTTAAAATATTAATAGTGAATATTGTTATAAAGAATAAATATTCAATACATAAAAGGCTTTATTCTTATGTAGTTATTTTCATTCACATAATAATTATGATATATTGAAGTTTATAAACTACTATGTGACCTTGTTTTGAAAGAATGTAGGATAGTAATTTTCAGTATAGACAAGTATTTATGTAGAGTGTGATTTAAAACTCATATGAATTCGTCATTTTTTTAATGTTGAAAATAACAAAAATTGGAATGAGCATTTTTTTGTTTAAAATGTGGCAATTATAGTTTTGATCTTATAGAATTACATATATCATATGTTAATCACATTATAGCTTTAGTAGGGATATTCAAGAATCTTTAATTCAATTTTCTATTAAAAACAATAATGTCACCACTCCAAAATTGCAAATTTGAAAAAGAAAGTGTCATTGAACTTAAAGTATTTTACTCATGTCTCCACCTAAACTTTAAACTTACCCTTCTAAGGAAAGGGTCATTGCACCTCAATGCATAATTGTATCAATGTTTTTGTGCAGTTCTCAACAACAAATAGAACATGATAATTTGTTGAAACAACTCATTCATTTCTTATCAATGCAGGTTGAGACTATGGTCAACTATTGATGTGTAGCCTTTCCACCATGTGGATTTGATATTTTTCTACCTAGAAGGATATGAGGCCATACTTCTTCAGAAATAAGCCAACACATGGATATGCTCAAAACATTGCCTATAGTGAAATGATATATTTTAATTAACTGACTGTTTGTTCCAAAACCTTGTTTTCAACAGAATTTAGTTAAAAATACATTTACTTAAATCAACATAAATATGCATCCATGGATATGTGTTTGAAACCAAGTTGTTAGTGTATAGACAACTCTTGACAACTTTACCCAAAGTGTTGATGATGACCTAAAGGAAAGTGATGTCCCAATTTTCTAAAGGAATGCCACGAATTCTTACACATATCAAGAGCTTTATCAAGTACTTCATGTAAATATTAAACTCTAGATGTCATGGTTCCATATATTATGTCATGAATATTATAAAACAATTCCTCTAACTTGGCATTAGTTTCATACTCATCTCTTCATATATGAAAATGCACAACAACCTTTTCATTCAATGAAACATGAGCATGAAGATGGCAAAACACCTTTCACCTAATATCCCTCATAGCATATGGAGGTATATCTTCATATGGCTGCTTAAAAAATTAATCCAACAAAAAAGTTCATCATCTTCATTTAATTGAACCATAAATATGTTATGCTTACACAATATCTTCACCAAGAACACACTCATTGACATGAAATGCTTGTAACATTTACCTTGTTTTATTATTAAAAAAGGGACAGATTTACAAATACATATTAGCATTCAAATGTAACTGTTCAGATTCAACAAATGAATAATTACATATATGATCCAGTGCAACCATTATTTTGGATACCACAGTGCAGCCGTCATTCTAGATAATAACCGTAGTAAAGATGATCATAAGTTGTTGTACATGGTGCCAAAAAAGATGGATAATAAGCTGCATAAAGATGATCATCAATAGTTGTACATGGTGACAAAAAAGTTTTAAAACATATTACATGTAGATATTAAACATAAACAGTAGCTAAACCTAAACTAAACCCAAAATTCGGCAAACCTAAACTATTGCAATGATTGAAAGGAATAAAAACAACTTCAAAAGAGAAAACAAATAGAAATAAAACACAAAAAAGTTTAGTTTGATTATCTCAATCACTGGTTTTTGCTTAAATAATCAACAATCAGCAATAAATCAAAAATACAAAAAGTAGACAGGCAGAATGTCAAAGAGAAAAGGATCCGACAAGAAGCAATACGGGGAACATGAGCTGAGCACAGAAAACGAAGGTGTAAATGATGAGAGTTCAAGCTGACATATTTTCCAGAAGTGTTTACTGAGAGATGATGAGTCATCTAAAAATAAATCCATGATTAACAACAATTATTCTATGCATGCAGTAGCAGGGGATGACAGTCAACTCTGGAAGCTTAGCTTTGTGGGTATGAATATAAGCCTATGGGCGTGAAAAAGGGGGGAGATGGCCAAACAAAGAATATGAGGCCATAGGAGAAGTTTGTCAAGGTTTTTTGTTGTATTTATAGTTTTATTATTGACTGAGAAAGGGAAGATTCATCAATTGTTGTGTGCTTTTCTGTGTGTAATGTATTTGAATGTTTTGATGAATGTTAGTTAATGAAGAAGATTTTTTACTATGCATAACCCTAGCGAGAGAGAGCTCTGATTTCATTGGCTTTGTGGATAATTTTGAGGGTTGTAACAACAATATTTTATTAGCAGTGAAGTTTACTGGTGACTATTTTGAAACAACAGAGAATTTTTCTCCTTTACTGTTGTTTTATTTCATCTTGACAATCCCTCGATGGTGACCAGCAATGTTCAACTGAAGTCGTGGATGTTCTAAGTTTGGAGCAGTAGCCGAGATAAGTTTATGTGGACAAGAAGAACCAAAAACATTCTTGAAGTCAAGCGGTATGAACAGATTATTGAATTCCCGTATATGAGCAATCAACAGTGCATTGACATAAGCAAAATGTTGATGACAAAACATACCTATGATGAAATGATTTGATGATTGGCTTAACAAGCGATATGACCTTGATGATAGTGAATTTCTTGACATCAATAGTCTTGAAGTGATTTTTATGCACAGTGAAGAAGTGATCTCAGTCCTAGTCTGAAATCCTTGAAGTAGGGGTTAATTTTGACGGGTACCTGTGCCCATCAAAGGATTTTTTTTTTACGGTTTTGTTTTAAAAATAGCCTGCATATAACTTTTAATAAACATTTTTACCCTTCTCATCTTTACTATTGTGAGGGTTTTGTTTTCAAAACTAGACTGCATATAACTTTTAATAAATTTTTTTACCTTTCTCATCCTTAATGTTTTGAGTTTATTGTTAAATATCCATTTACAAGCAACCTTTTTTGAAAGGTTGAAGAAATTTATGGAGTAGCGTCGAGAAATTTATTGACCTCTTTCGTTATATTTTAATTGAGATGTAACAAATAAAATGGCAGTTAGGAGAATTGAAAATAGAACTAAATCTAGATTCCAATCCCGTTAAGGGAAGACCCTACATATTGAATCCTCGAATCAAATAGAGGTTAAAAGAAGAAATAGATTAATATTGGTTATTACTCTCATCTTCCTACTAAAAGAAACATATTTCAATAGTCCAATTATGATTCAAGAAAAGAAGACATGATCACTAGAAATTCCAGTATCTGTTGATTTGTAAACCTCAACCCCAATTATGACCATGATTAGTTCCCACCAAGGGTTAATTTTGACGAGCACCTGTTCCCATCAAAGATTTTTTTTTATGGTTTTGTTTTAAAAATTGGCCTACATATAACTTTTAATAAAAAAATTTACCCTTCTCATCTTTACTGTTGTGAGGGTTTTGTTTTCAAAACTAACCTGTATATAACTTTTAATAAATTTTTCTACCTTTCTCATCCTTAGTGTTTTGAGTTTATTGTTAAATATACATTTACAAGCAACCTTTGTGAAAGGTTGAAGAAATTTATGGAGCAACTCCAACGCTATGTAGAGAAATATTTTTTATTTTAGCAGCTAGACTCGGACAAACTATGGTGGGGGTTACAAGTCTTCCCGGGGACACACGTCTTAGAATCAACCTTGGGGGATTTTTTCATGGGAAGACCTTTGAAAAGGGTAAACCCTCAAATTTAATATTGTTCTTAGCAACCTATGCATTTACACCCTTTTTTTTCTTTCCGGATAACCGAACATAACTTTTGGCTTTCATCAAAGGAAATAGGGAAAAAGGAACTAGAATGATCTAAGGAATTGTTCTGTACAGTTGGGTCTCATTTTCATTTTCTTTTTCATCCTAACAACCAAAAAAACAAACTCATTGCGATCCAAGAGTTGGGACTTTGGATCCTTAGGCTTTAAATTAATCACTTTCAAAAGCAGTACCACTGCTAACTCTACTATTTCCTTATTTTATTGGAGAGCATACTTGGGATACATCGTTTTCGCTCTCTGTTAGCGATGTAAACTAAATGATGTATGAAATCGAAAGAAAAAAAAAACGAAGTTCAAAACTTACCAAACAATTCTCCTCATAAGATTATGTAAGAAGAATCCTTTTTCCTGTTGGATCTCTCAGCAAAACTGAGGAAATGAATTGTTTATATGAAAACCAAAACACTTTAAACCCTAAAACATTCGAGGATATTTTTATAATGTTTAGGGTATATGGATTGGCATCGTGGGTTTGGGACTCCACATTGGTAATGTTTCATTCACTCCTTAATTCAAAAGGGTAGATTGTGGCCTTACCAGTCCAAATCAATCAATTTTTTTATATCAATATTTCCATCTGATTTTCCATGCACCCAAAAAATGATTGGAAAAATCCCACCCGCCATTTGTCTGCCAGTAATTCAATTTTCAATGCAAAGAAAGACAAGCAATTTCAAACTTACAGATAAGAGCAAATTCCATTTGAAATGGAAAATTCAAATGGAAAGTTGGTGGATTAGAAGCCAATGGCATGGTTTCAAAGTCAACTGCAAATGACTTCGATAATTTTAATTGAAAGAAAAAGCAGTCACGTGTTGCAAAGAAGATTTCTTTACTTGTTAGTGAAAAATATTCCTGTGTGCTTTTTGATTTTGCTACTGTGGTAGAGATCATTCAAATCATCATTACTTGCAAAGGTCTAAGAGAATTTTCCATCCAGTCCCATGACCAAAACAACAAGAGAACACAAAAACACAATAAAAATTAGTGTTATCCAAAATTTCAAGCAAACTACCAAGAATGCACCAGATAAAACTTGAATCCATGCCCTTTTAGGTTTCAGGGATTGGCCAAAATAGACAAGAAATAAATGAGGATTGAAATCTCAACATTGTAAAATGTTGTAACATAACCATGACATTAAAACCAATGGTTTAAGGTTTTAATATGGATTATACTTTACATGAGCAATAACACAGGTTAAACCAAATACCTGATAAAAAAGATCTATACTCAAATAAAACAATTTTGAAAAGAATAAAGCCCTTTAACAAAAATAACAAAGATAGAATCTGTAGCTCAAAATTTATGTTTTCCTCCAATTTCAAAACAAGTTCCACTACATGAAATTATAGATAGAACTCTTACCTCACAAATTTTGCAATTTTCTATCAAAAATATATCTTTACTATGGCTTGGGACAATGCAAGTCCTAGATTATCAGTGATTAGTTAACCAACCAAAATAATAATTTCCAATTTTCATATAGCAAACAATAAAAGATCTAACAAGATAAATCATTAAACAAACGGATAGAATATTAAAATCAAAGATTTTTTTTTTAAACTGATGAGGCACAATGGTCAAAAGGTGGCATATAAGCAAGTGCAAAGTCCTAGATTAATAGAGTTTTGTTCACTAACCCCCAAAAAAATTACAAATTTACATATAGCCAAAATATGAAATATTTAGCTCAACTTCATATTTGTTGAAGGAACCTATGTATGAAAATGATATTAACGAACCCTATTCATCTAGAAGTGATTACATGGCATGCTGACTCACCAGTCAACGAATTATGAGTCGGATGCTCCTACATCATATATCCAGGAAAGGATAATATGGGGTATGTAGGGAGGTATCCAAGGGGGATAAGGGTTGTAATGGGTACCTAAATGGGAATTACATATGTAATCGTTGTCAAATGGGAATAATTAATGTAATGTGGCCATTAATAATGGAATATGGTCCACTTGATGGTTTGGGTTTAGTTAGAAGAAATAATATAATAATAAGGCATAAACCCATAAATATACTCATGAGAAAGTATAAATAGACATGAGTATCATTGTGTTAGTCATGTGGTGTACTTTTATTGTACAAGTGTGGCTTGAGTAGTGATTCCTTCCTTAAGGAGTATTTGATGGTGTTACGCTATCTTAAGGGTTATCTATATCTTGGTGTTATTCTTATGGTGAATATCTTTGGTTTCTTTTGAAGTGTTCTATATCTTTGTTGTGATTCAATTTTCTGGGTTAAGGATTACTAGAAGTGGTATCAGAGCTCTTTTCTTGGCACAAGTGGATATTTTTTTCTCTTTTTGGAAAAGAATTAGGGAAAAATTGGGCGGTGCCCTACAGATCAATTTCTGGAAATTTTTGTGCAAAGTCACAAGAAACAAGTTGCATATATGAATTCCTCTAGCAAAAATACACAATTTAAAAAAAAAAAACATATCACTGATTTAAAATCGGTTATTTTTCAGAATTTCAGTGACGACCGCAAAAATTGCAGAGCAAAAATCTTCCGACGTGGTGCCCAGATTTCTGTTCCGACTACCCAAGTAGATGAAATTTATGGTTGTTCTAGTTCCAAACATGGGTTATAATAGATATTCTAAGCAATATTAATCGAGTTATGATCATTTTAATTTTTTCATCTCAAAACCCTAGCTACAAGAAGAAGTAAGTGATTTTTGTGAAATCCTAACTTTATTTGCAGGTTTTTGAAAAAAAAAACATGGGAAGTTTTTATTTTACAGGAAATAATGATGGTTCTATTATTGAAGAATGTATAAAAAACTACAAATCAAAATGGGAGAACTCATGGAGACTTTGTATAAATGCTTATTTTAAAGATGATGCTAAGGTATGGTGGTGCTCACTTAACTCTATAAAAATGGATGCACTTTCTGATGAAGAATTTGAACAAGTATTTTTAGATAAGTAGTCTCATGCTAAGAACAAATACGAAGTGGGACATAAGGATTTATTTTCTATATTGAAATTCCATGGATATATTCAAAAGGAGAATATTCTTGTTTTTATTAGCCGTAATTGCAAGCACAATTTTATCCATGTCAATTGAGCCAAAAAATTGGAAGTTCCTGCCTAGCATATTCAAAGCACACAGGTTGATGGTGAAAATTTTCAAAGTTTTAAAGATTTGAAGATTACTATAGATAAATATGTATCGCATTCATAATTTTATTCTTTAGATATGGATGGTGTGGATGTTGTTTTGGGATATCAGTGGATGAAATCAACGGGTACAGTTAATATTAATGTAGAGAATAAATTTTTAAAGATTTGGTACAAGAAGAAGAAAATCATCATTGCAAGATATTTCTCGTGTACCACAAAAAGAGACTAAGAAGGCACATGGTGAAGTCTTTGCAGGGGAACCAATTGTTGCGGATGACACATCAAATGATGAGTTTGTGGTGGAATTAGAAGAAGATATTGTAGAATCACATGAAGAAAATTCTAAAGAAAGGAATATACAAGAAGAAGAATACAAGGAGTTGCATGATTCCCATGAATCACATGTTATGAAATTAGAGAAAGATATTCCCATCATTCAGGTTGTGAAATATCGCCACCCACACTACTTTGATAAGCAACAATCATCGAGGACAAGTTGGGAGCACCAGAAAACCTACAATGGACCACGAGAAAACCAACGAAGAAATCAATATGGAGATGCATGGAAGGCTACAAGAAATACAAGGAGATACCAAATAAATGCAACATCATCTTAGAACCCCAAAAGAACGAATCAAGATCAAGGAGACCATGAAGTCATTAGACCATGTATTCACATTCCACTCGGATAGATGGATGCACGTTCTTGGTATCATTTAACTAAGTTTGTTAGTCAACATTATTATGTGTATTCCTCTCACGTTTCAAGGTCAAAACATTTTTAAGGGGGTTGTAATATTATATATCTAGGGGAGAATAATATGGGGTAACTAGGGAGGTATCCAAGGGGGGAAAGGATGTAATGGGTACAAAATGGAAATAATTAATGTAATGTGGCCATTAATAATGGAATATGGTCCACTTAATGGTTGGGGGTTAGTTAGAAGAACTAATATAATAATAAGGCATAGACCCCTAAATATACTCATGAGAAAGTATAAATAGACATGAGTATTGTTGTGTTATTCATGTGGAATATTGTTATTGTATAAATGTGGCTTGAGTAATGACTCCTTCCTTGAGGAGTATTTGTTAGTGTTACAACTTTCCAATGCTCCTTCCCTGGTTTTGACATATATATTCTAAGAACTCCCATTGCATAAGCAATGCCCAGTCTAGTACAAGCCATTGCATATATCAAACTACCAACTGCACTATCATAGGGAGTTTGTGACATGTCTTCTTCTTCTTCTTCTTGTGTCTTGGGACACTAATCTCTAGATAAATTTACAACTATAGGAATATGGAAATTGATTGACTTACTTTCTTGCAAGTTAAATATCTGTAGTATCATCTCAACATATGTTCTCTAATTCAATTAGAGTTTGTGGTTTGCATGATCTCTTTTAGTATCCATTCGAAGTATTAACCTTATAGCAAATAGATCCTTCATGCCGGATTCAGAAGATAGTTGTGACTTCACCTCCCTTATGACCGTTGGAATTCTTATTTATACCGAGAGGGAGTGAATCAATATAAATCACAAATTAAATATTTTTTCGCTTAACAAATTGTACTTCAAAACTTTTTATGTCAAACAGGAAAGAACACAATTGCACAAAGAATCTATAAAGCCATTATATATATA